>PVKS010000191.1:0-238361 GCA_004027875.1 Aplodontia rufa
GGGTATATGAAGAACTCATAGGAGTCTGGAGTTGGGAAGATGGGGGAATCATCCCAGAAGCTGATGTATTCCTCCACGAGCTACCCATTTAACACATGAGTTCTTGTGGGGGAAACTGCAACAAGTAAAACCCAAGGTGGTTACCCATGTTTTGACATTTCCCCTGGATAACAAAGTTTATATCCATTGATTGCTAATGTTTTGATAATGTTTCCCCCTCAACTGTATCTCTATATACTTCTAATAAAAAAAAATCTGGAGTTTTATGAGCTAGTTAGCTTTCATGACATCACGGCATATTATAAGCAAATTCCTTTTTGTTAACATTCAGAATTAGAGGTAGGGAGAATGGTAGAAGGGGGCAAGGACTTACTGATGCTGCTGCGACACTCTATGACCTCAGACTGCAAGTAAGAGCCAATTCCGAAGCGGTTTGTTGCAGCCACACGGAACACATATTCATTTCCTTCAGTGAGTCTGGTAAACTTAAATGTTGGTCTAGTCACTGACTCAGACACAGGCAGCCATCCTGGACGATGAGCGTCACGTTGTTCTACCACGTAGCCACTCAGTGGAGCACCACCATCTAGTTCGGGTGGTTCCCAGGAAATGGTAACTGATGTAGCATCAATTTCATCAATTTTGATGGATCCAGTTGGTGGACCAGGCTTGTCTAAAAGAAAAAGAAATCCAGGAGATTAATTTTTCACTTCAAATCAAAATTGAGTGAAGGAATATGAACAACTTTCTTATATTTTTCTCACACATTCTTACCAAGAATGATAACTTTAATGGTCTCTGAAGTAGTTCCAGTAACATTCTTTAATTCAAGTGTATATTCTCCAGTATCTCTGATAGTGGTTTCACGGATGGTTAATTTAGTTACTTTAGTGTGAGTTTCAACTGTGACACGCTCTGATTCTCTCAGTTTAGAGCCAGAAAAGAACCAGGTAGCAGTCGGAGGTGGACGTCCAGCAATAGGAATCACCAGCTCTATGGGCCTGCCAGCAGGGACGTGGATGGTCTTTTGAGGCATTGTAGAAAGATCAATTGTTGGCAATACTATTGGAAAGAAATTACACATTTATTTTTAAGCATTATTTTTAATGGCAAAGTGTCAAGAACTCAAAGTTTTCATTTTATTTTAACGTTATTTTTTTGCTATTCAGCACATACCTCTGAGATCTTGTACGGTCACAGCTGTGACAATCTCTCTTGGTTCTGACACACCTTTCTCATTTTGTGCCCTCACTCTGAATAGATACTGTTCACCTTCATTTAAGGAAATAACAGTATGCTCTAGGACTGTGGGTTTTAAGGTGACAACCTTCATCCATCTCTCTGTGCCAGCTTTGCAGGCCTCAAGAACATATCCAATGAGTCGGCTGCCACCATCATACAGGGGTTTCTCCCAGGCAAGGGTGACAGTGGATTTAGTGACATCAACCACTTCAAGCTTTGTAGGCACCAATGGCACTTCTGAGACCAGCACTGCATCAGATGTTTCGCATGGTTCTCCAATACCATAAATATTTTCAGGCAATACTCTGAAATAGTACATGGTTCCTTCTACAAGTCCGGAAATTCGGTAAAGTGTCTTGCTGCATTTGGTAGTAACTGTTTTGAATGCTCTCATAGCAGCTTCACGTTTCTCAACAATATAATTGTTCACTGGAGCGCCACCATCAATTGTAGGAATTTCCCAAGTAATAGTCACAGAATCTCTTGATACTTCCTTAACTTTCACTGAGGGACAGGGACCAGGAGTATCTAAAAAACAGAATGAAAGATCGTATTTCCTCTTTGCTTGATTGGTTGATAGATTTGGATAGCAGGGGTGGGGAGGTAGACAGGGAAATCAACATAGATCTTTCTCTAAAGAAATGATCAATCATAGGTCAAGATTTTTAGAGAATATACTCACAGCATAGTCAATTTTAAGAAAAATACTTACCATATACTTTAACAAGGACTGTTGCTGATTTCTTGCCAGATTGATTTTCTGCTTCAATTGTGTATTTTCCAGCATCATATCGATTAACTTTGTCCACAATAAGTAAAGAATAACTCTCGGTGTTGTCAATAATTGCCCGGTTTGTAAGGTCAATGTCCTTTTTGCTCCATGTGATAACAGGAGGTGGTCTTCCAGATACAGATACCATCAGGCGTAGCGTGGCCCCAGCTCTGATGGTCACGGTCTTCTTTAGATCATCTGCAAGCTCAAGATCTGGTATTTCTGGAAAGTAAAAATGAATATTTAATTAATTGATGAACAGCTAGGATGAGGAATTAAATCACGTAAAAGCTTATGTTATAAGTACCTAGTCTTTCCACGGGCTCTATTTCAGCAATTGTTTCACTGTATTCACTCATACCCTTCACGTTCACAGCTGCAACTCGGAAGGAATATTTCTGGCCCATTTTAAGGTCTGACACTGTGAATTCAGTATTTCTTATTGTGGCATTGCTATGTACTCGGTACCACTGATCTGTGTCCTTCTCTTGCATTTCAAGAACATATCCAATGATGTCAGCACCACCATCATACATGGGCTTGGTCCATGCCAAACTAATGCTGCGCTTGGTGGTATCCATAATTCTTGGAGCCGAGGGTGGTCCAGGGGTATCTGGAATTTAAAAAATGGGATACAGTTATTACACAAACCAGGAAACTTTGAGAATTGTAATTTTGTTTTCTAGATTCACAAAGGCATTGTTGCTCTTTGTCCACACTCACCAATCTTTGTAATTGGTCTCTTCTGATATTACAGGACAACTATATATGCCACCAGGTACTATTATTTTGCTTAAGGAAGTGAGATTTCTTCCCCTCCACTTTGGCCAGTTGTGGTATATTCTCTGTTAGCTGAGTGCATTGTTTAACCCTTTGTGAGGACTTTTCTTTAGTTGTTCATCTTTCACTGGATTTATATCATTTGTTACCTCTGTTTCTATGAATACAGGGATCTGTTTCCTCATCCCTTTATTCAGTCCTAATTCCTTTTAGCTCTTGGACTCAAACTCTATAAAAGGATTTGTCCCTTAGTTTTTTTGTTTTGTTTTTGTACTGGGAATTGAACCCAGTGGTGCTCAACCACTGAGCCTCATCCCCAATCCTTTTTATTTTTTATTTTGAGACAGTGTCTCACTAAGTGGCTTAGGGCCTCACTAAGTTACTGAGGCTGGCTTTGAACTTATGGTCCTCATGCCTCAGCCTCCTGAGCCACTGGGATTATAGGCATTCTGTCCCTTAGATTTGAAGCTCTTATTATTTTATTAGTAACTTATTACATGTTATAGAGTTTATGCTCCTGCTGAGTCTCTCAAAAGCGACTTTACTGTTCTTTGCAGTAGTTATCAATATAATGCATTCTTAGGAAGATTTACAAAATATATTTTATATTGATAGCTAACTAATGTATTTTTCATAAATTAGAAAAATGCTGCAATAATTTTCAGTAGTGCTAATGCTAATTTACCAACAGAAGAAAGTGTTTTTGACTGCTCTGTATCTAAGATCACACTAATAAACATATGCTTTTCTATACATATACATTTTATAAATCCTACAAGTTCTTTGAAATGGTGTATTGGAAAATCATCTGTCAATGGCATTTTGGGGTATTAGGTTAATGTATAACTCTTAGAACTTACATGATGGTTCTCTGCATGTGATGAAGTTAGAAGCTTCACTGGGTTCACTGTTTCCAGCCGCATTCACTGCAGTCACTCGGAACTGGTAGTCACAACCTTCCATCAGGCTGGTCACCTTCAGCCTGGTGTCATACACCATGTAGTCTTTGTTGACACGGGTCCAGCGCAGGCTCTTCTTCTCACGTTTGTCTACTAGGTAGTTGCTGATCTCATTGCCACCATCAGATTCAGGTTTTGTCCACTGGATAATGATATGCTCTTTGCCAGCCCCAACTTCTTCAGGTATGCCAGGTTGTAATGGAATAGCTGTTTGTATCATATGAAAATAAGGATGATCAGAATTGTACTAAATCGCTACTAACATTACTGCCCTTCTCCCCTCTCCTCGGTCCCGTCATATTTTGGTCACCAAAACGTTTAAAAGTGTTAATACTCACTGAATGAGTTTCTGGCTACAATGGGCTCTGATTCTGCAGGCACCCCAGGGCCATATTTGTTTACTGCCCTCACTCGGAACGTGTACTCATTGTTCTTGATGAGCCTGGTAACTACATAGGATAGAGTTGGGCATTCGCCTTCCACAATCACCCAGTTGAGCCTGCTAGTCTCACGTCGTTCTACAATGTAGTGAGTTATTTCTGCTCCTCCATCTTCCTGAGGAAGGCTCCAGGCTAAAGTGCACTTCTCCTCGGTTATTCTGCCGACAGTGAGTTTTCCACATGGGCCAGGGGAATCTGAATTGGACACACAGTAAGCCACAATGAAGATCTTTCTTCCTGCTCACACTTGAAAACGCTGTTAAGAGCACAAGAACATGTGCATTGCTTACCGAGTACTTTGACCATGACAGATACAGCCTTGGTCCCACTGGCATTCTTCACTGTTAGTGTGTATTTTCCGCTGTCACTTCTGTCACAGAACTTGATCACAGCAGTTGCTCGTTTGCCAGTATACTGCATAGAGACTTTTTCACAGAGATCTAATTCTTTGTCTCCTTTGGTCCAGATTATTTTTGGTTCAGGTTTGCCACCAACTGCAGCATCAAGAACAAGATCCGAACCTGCTCGGATGGTAACCAGATCACCCTGTAATCTGGCATCCAGTTCGGCTTTGGGTGGAGCTGTCAGGCAAAATAGATGTGAATGAATAACTGAGTTACTCTCACACAAACTGTGACAATTTAAAAGAAGAACATTGACTACTTCTTACCATATTCATCTCGGCAAGTGACAGGGCCTGTGGATTCTGACCCTTTGCTAATTACTCCTGCTGCATTCTTGGCCAACACACGGAATTCATAAGTGTCCCCTTCACTGAGAGCAGTCACGGTGAAGAAGTTGTCAGATACAATGGTATAGTTGCACTTCAGCCAGCGACCATCTCCCACCTCACTGACTGGTTTACGCTCTATGATGTAACCCACAACCTTGCTGCCTCCATCATACACGGGGGCAGACCAAATCAGTGATACTGTTGATCTTGTGACATCTGTCACTTCTGGTCTGCCTGGTGCATCTAGAAGAAGTGAAAAGTGAGGTTAAAAATAGAACTGAGTTCTCTGAGTTTACCAATAATAGTAAAAGACAAATGCACCCCTGATTTTTATTACATACCGACTGGGTTCTGAGCCATGATAGGTCTTGAAGCTTCACTGGCCTTGCTAACACCTGCAGCATTGAGTGCATAAGTTCTGAACTGGTATTCCAGTCCTTCAACTAAGCCGGTCACTTTGTAGTTGCACTCTAAACATGGCACTTTGTTTTCCTTCACCCAAAGAATAGTGTTCCGTTCTTTCTTTTCAACCCAGTAGCCAATGATTTTACTGCCACCGTCATGGTAGGGCTCTTCCCAACGAATAGACATGGCATTGGCAGACACATAATACACTTCAGGTCTGGTAGGAGCACTTGGTGGGACTGAATATAAACAAACATCAGATATGAATATGACTCTACAAAATTCAGTGGAAATATTTAATAACAGATTTTGAAATATGATTTTAATTTTTCTTACCAAATGGATGCTCAGCAACTATTGGTGCTGATTCTAGAGGCTTGCTGACACCAAATCTGTTCTCTGAACTGACACGGAAAGAATATTCCATGTATTTTGTGAGGTGAGTAACTTTAATCTGAGTGCGTTTGACACTGGAATTGATGAGCTGCCAAGCAGTTGTACCCGACTCACGCTTTTCAACTATGTAATTAGTAATTTCAGTGCCTCCATCATCCTTAGGTTCAGCCCATGACAGGACACATGATTCTGCTGATACAGATGAGACCTTGATGGGGCCAGTCACTGGACCGGGCCTTCCAATGACCACAACTGTGATGGTGAATGTTTTAACACCAGCTGTATTTTCCAGGGTCAGGAAGTATCTGCCAGAGTCGCCTCTCATGCTGTCCTTTACAGACAGTGTGGTCCTGTCTTTTGTTGTGGTGATACTCACTCGATCTGTCTCCTTCAGTCTCATTTCTTCCAGTTTCCATGTTACTTTGGGGGCTGGACGACCACTGATTGGCACATCAATGGTAAATGTGCTTCCTGCTTTGCAAGTTATGAGCTGATTGGTAATTCCAGTGAGATCAGCAGTGGGCTCAATTTGAGGCTCCTTGATGATGACAGATGAGAAAGCTTCTCTGGGTTCACTGTAGCCGGCATCATTCTTGGCCTTCACCCGGAATTCATATTCTGTATTCTCAACCAGGCGCTCAACTGTGAAAGTCAGCTGTTTGGTGCGACCAGCTTCGACCCAGAAGTCAGAACCTTTTTGTCTCATTTCGAGCAGGTAGCCAGTGATCCGACTTCCTCCATCATGATCAGGTTTAAGCCAAGCTAAGACTGCGGAGGATTTGCTAGTGTCAATAACATCAAGTCTCCTGGGTGGAGCAGGCTGTTCTGTGGCTACAATTGGTTCTGGCATTTCATAGGGTTCACCAACACCATACTCATTTTCTGCAGAAACACGGAAATAGTATGGAACGCCTTCTGCCAGGTCACTGACCTTGAGGATCTGACGAGTACATTTTTCACTGATTACTTGCCAGCTGCGGCGGCTTGCTTCTCTTTTTTCTACCACATAGTGATGGATTCGGGCACCGCCGTCAAGGAGAGGAGCATCCCACATCAGTGTAACGGATCCCCGGTTCACATCCTTGAAGGTAATTGGACCTGGTGGTCCTGGAGAGTCCAGCACCTTGACAGTGAATGTGATGGACTTGCTACCACTGTTGTTTTCCACAGTAAGGGTATATTTCCCTGCGTCATTCCTGTTGCAATTTTCTACAGTGAGAGTGCTGAAGGAGTCTGTCGTGTGGATATCAGCACGAATGCTAAGGTTAGAGTCCGGCTTGCTCCACACCGCCGTAGGGGTTGGTCTACCCTGGAAGGCAATGAAGAGGCGAATACTTGCTCCAGCTCTAACAATGTGAGTCTGCTTGAAGTTTGCATCAATGTCTAACTCTGGAGCTGTCAACCGGTCAACGGCTTTAATTGTGCCAGTCACTTCACAGCTGTCTCCTTTTCCAGCACCATTGATAGCACTAACCCGGAATTTGTATTCTTCACCTGCTTGTAGATCAGTGACTGTGTACCTTGTTTTCACGCATGCTTCTGTGTTCACCTTGTGCCAGTCTCCTAAATCAGCTTTGCACATTTCTATAATGTACCCAATTATTTCCATGCCGCCATCAAAGACTGGTTTGGACCATTCTAAGCTCACAGTTGTCTTTGATGTGTCTGTCACTTTGACCACAGTGGGAGCGCCTGGTGGGTTAACAGGCTCTCTGCATTTAATTAGTCTTGAGATACCACTCGCAGGTCCTGTTCCTGCAGCATTTTCAGCCATAACGTGGAATTCATATTCATTGCCTTCTGTCAGACCAGTGACTTTGTATCTTGTCTCAGAGATAGGTCGTTTGCTGATCACTTTCACCCATCTTGTGCTTTTCTTTTCTCTCCTTTCCAGGATGTAGTGTTGAATTTCATTGCCACCATCTGATTCTGGCCTTTCCCATGTCAGCGTAATGCTGTTGCCTGTTACATTGCTGGGTTCTGGAATGCCAGGGGCATCAGGAACAGCTGCAAAAGAAGGGGAAAAGCCAAGGTGGTTAGATATATTTCATTGGAAGTTAATACTATGACATACTACCACTTAGTAAAAATGGAAACTTACTATATTGTATTTGAGCAACCACTGGGTCTGAGTCTAGTGGCCTGCCAACACCAAACTTGTTCACTGCAGAAACGCGGAACTGGTATTCATTGCCGTTTATTAGTTTAATGGCAGTATAGCTGTGGGCTTCGCATTTATCCTCAATTAATGCCCAAGCAAGTCTGCTTGTTTCCCTCTTTTCAATGATGTAGTGGGTGATCGGTGCACAGCCATCATTGAGTGGCGCATCCCACCACAGGGTCATCTTCTCACCGGTAATATTGGTGAACCTTATGGGCCCAACTACTTTTCCTGGTGTATCTGTAAGAAAAAGTTTTAAGAGTTAATTTCTTTTTCCTTGTCCCTTAAAATATAATTAGGCATGTTCTTAATCCAAATCCTGTAAATTGTAACATCAAGAAGTTATTTTAAAATTACCTTGTACTTTCACTGTAATTTCTGCTTTTGTAGAGCCAGATACGTTTTTGGCTTCCACTGTATACACACCACGATGGTCCCGAGTAGCATCTCTTACAAAAAGGCTGGTGGATCCAAGGACATCAGTTATTTCCATATTCATCCTCTTTTCTATTTCAACTCCATCTTTGAACCAAGTTACTCGAGGTACTGGTCGTCCTTGTACCAAAGCTTTAATTCTAAGGCTCTCTCCAGACTTAATAATGAGACCATCAAAGTACTCAGGGCCAAACTCTACTGTTGGTGGAACTATAAAAGAAACAGATACTGTGTGTTACTTTTGCTTAATAAAGACATACATAAACATGTTTTTCATTAGCACTATATTATAAAACCTGGCAGGGCAATGACTTCTGTGTCACAAAAGACTATTTTGAAAGTAGGACTGATAATTACATTTATACTATAGGGTTAAGTATTTGCCTATCATAGAGAGGAAACCTTTATAGATCATTTACTTCCTGATAGGGCTGCATGTTCAAACAAGTTCCTGAAAGAGGCCATCAGCTGCACCTAAAGCAAGGTGATGTTTGTGTGGTTAGGTATATGTTGTATTTTTAATAGCTCTAGTACAGATGGAAACATATTCTTGGGGCCCCTTTTTACTTATTAGAAGTGGTTAAATTGCAAAGCTATAAACTCATTTCCACTTATGTGATCTTTACATGAGAATAGAGTGAAATAATAGACATGGTAAAAAGAACTGATTCCAGTTATGGTTTTTCTTCATATAAAAAGTAGAAAAGATCTAATTCATCCACATAGCACCCTTTGGAGTAATCTGCATGAAATGAAGTTTCTGTTCTCCTTTTATAGACCAGGGGCTAAAAGTATTTTTAAAAAGCATGAATGCTCTTAGTGAAATTGAAAATGTTACAAAGGCTTACCATTTTCATCTCTTGTCATAATAATGCCAGAAGACTGTGATGGTGGGCTTATGGTTCCAACAGCATTTCTTGCAATTATTCTGAACTCGTATCGATCTCCAGGACTAAGCCCTGTAACTGTGTACTGACATTCACTGACATCGGTGAAGTTGCATCGAACCCAGCGATCGTCCCCTTGCCGTTTCTCAATGCTGTAGGCCACAATCTTACTGCCTCCGTCACGCAATGGTGGGTTCCATTTAAGAGTGATGGTTTCTCGGGTGACATCAATGTAGTCAGGGGTGCCAGGTGGGTCTGAAAAATCATAAGTTAAATGCCTCATTATATCTGTAACCAGCTCTTAATCAATAGAAGAAAACTAACATGAATAAATCCCCCAACACATTTTATTCATTAATTTCATCTTTCTGCTTCTTAGAAAGAACTTAGACTGATTTAAAATCATTCCCCTTGCTTTACCTCACCAGGTGTCTAGTCATAAGAAGACAGGGAAGAAGGTGATGCATGGAAGAAAAGCAGTGTTTGATTTATTTGTATTAACATGTTTGATTGCTTTATCAGATATATTTGAATAATAGTTACTTACCCACTGGCGAAACAGCTAAGGTAAATTTGCTTGGGTCGCTTGGTGAACTTAGGCCAGCAGAATTTTCAGCGTATACACGAAATTGGTAGTCCAGGCCTTCTATTAGTCCAGTAACTCTGTATTCTCTTCCAGATATTGGTGAGGTGTTAACTCTTTGCCAGAGGATGCTGTTTCTTTCTTTCTTTTCAACATGGAATCCAGTAACTTCTGAACCGCCATCATAAACTGGTGCATCCCAAGTGAGTGACATGCCATCGGAAGTCACATTGTATATAACTGGCTTTCCTGGGGGGCCAGGAATCCTGAACTGGTGTTTTGCCACAATAATTGTTGAGACGAGTGGTTCGCTGACGCCGTATCTGTTTTCTGCCCTAACTCTAAACTGATATTCAGCATCTTTGACCAGATTGGGAACTTTGAAAGTTGTCCTGGCAACACTTGAACATACCATCTTCCAATTAGTTTGTGAAGCTTCCCGTTTCTCAATGCTGTAACAAGTAATCTCTCCTCCGCCATCATCATCAGGTACGTCCCATGACATGATGGCACTGTCAGCCTTGATTTCTTCAAATCGAATGGGTCCTTTGGGCTTTGATGGTGGGCCAAGGGTGATGATTGTAATGGGGAAAGAGTTTCTACACACTGCATTATCAAGAATAACAGTGTATTTTCCTCCATTCTCCTTCTTGACATTCTTAATATTCAAGGTGATTTTGTTTTCAGTTTTACTGAAGCGAACATATTCACTTTCTTTCAATGGCAAACCATCTTTCAGCCAACTGACAGATGGCTTGGGTTTGCCTTTATAAGGTAATTCAAGGTATACATTATGCCCAATTCTCACTGAGATTTGTGCTCCGGGGATTTCCGACAGGTCAACTTCAGGTGTGATTACAAGTTCTTTCACTGTAAGTGGCCCGATAGTGACGGCGTCACTCAGCCCTTTCTCATTTTTAGCAAACACTCTAAATTCCAGGACTGACTGTTCTTTAAGTTGGCCGATCTCAATTTCGCATGTCTTGCTTATGCCAGCATGTGACCATGCTTGTTCTCCTTTCCCTTTCCTTTCCACAACGTAGTCTGTGATGACACTCCCACCATCAAAGTCTGGTTTGGTCCAGCTCAGGATGACAGATGTCTTTGTTGAATCTTTCATTGAGAGATCACGTATAGGTGCGGGTACTTCAGCAGCCTTCACCGGCTCTGAGGTTTCACAGGGTTCTCCGACTCCGATTTCATTTTCTGCAAGAACTCTGAAGAAGAATGGAGTTTTCTCTGACAAATCTGTTACCTTAAAGGAGGTACTGGAACATTTGTGTGACACAACAGACCATGTTCTCTTGGTGGCATCTCTCTTTTCGATGATGTAATTAATTATGGGAGATCCTCCATCAATGAGAGGAGGATCCCAGAGCAAAGTGGCTGTGCCCAGAGAAACATGTTTCACCTGTAGCTTCTGGCAGGCAGCTGGTGTATCAAGCACTTTAACACTCACGGTTGAAGACTTAGGTTGACCAACTCCGTTTTCTATTGTCAAAATGTATTTTCCTGTGTCATTGCGAGTAACTTGAGGAATAGTGAGTAACGAAGAGGAATCAGTATTTTGAATGCTATATCTGGCATCACTGCCAAGATTCTTCTCATCTTTTCTCCAGGTGACAGTAGGTGGAGGTCTTCCTTTAAATGGAATCAACACTTGGACATCTTCACCAGCTTTAGCTATAACAGAGGTTCTGAGAGCCACATCTAGGTCAATTTCTGGTTCCTCTGTAGACACAAAATGGACATAGACAGTGAATTTTAAAAACAAGAAAGTGAGTCTTTTCCTGGAAGTACACTAAAAAAAGCACACAGTCACACCAGTTGTACGTACCAAGTATATCTTTAGCTTGTACAGGCTCAGTCATTTTTATAGGTTCTCCTTGTCCGGCACAGTTTACTGCAGATACCTGGAAGTAGTAATTGACTCCAGGTTGCAGGTTAGATACCACGTATTCTGTGGTTCTGACCTCTCCTTTGGTAGAGACGATTGACCATTCCTCTTCCTCCCCTTGTCTCATCTCAACAACATATCCAGTAACAGCACTGCCCCCATCATAGACAGGTTTACTCCAGCCAAGAGTGATGGAAGACTTAGTTGAATCTGCAATTCTTATCTTGGCAGGTGGGCCTGGAGGATCTAGAATGGCCATTCACAAAATAACAATTACATAAGCATATATAGTTTTGTCACGGAAAAGATGCTGCTACTGTATGTATGAGCACTTACCAATAGGATCAGCAGCTTTGTAGAAGTCAGATGGTTCAGAAAATGGACCCAGCCCAGCAGCATTTACAGCACAAACTCGGTATTGATAGTCATTGTTTTCTGTGAGTCCTGTCACCTTCTGTCTGGTGTCACGGATAGTCTCCTTTTGTACTTTAAACCATGCTAGGCTCTTCTTATCTCGTTTTTCAAGGAAATAGCCACTTATTTCACTACCACCATCTGCAATTGGCCTGTTCCAGACAACCGTCATTGAATTCTTGTTAATCTTTGTCACCTCTGGTATGCTTGGTGGCCCAGGTGTAACTATTTAGAAAGGAAAAGGCAATTGAGTTTAAAGGACCAACATTACTCATAAATTCTATGTTTTGATCTTTGTATCCTAAGAATATTAGTTTATTATATTTTCCACTCTGTGAAAAGGATGACAATGGGATATGATGTGATACAAAAGGAAATCATTTTAACAAAGTATTCACAGGCTAGCAAAATAGTTTATCTTGGAACTTCTCATGGATTTTAGTTTTCTAATGAAATCATATCTCACCAAATGCATTCTTGGCTATAACTGGATCAGATTCCAGTGGATCGCCAATTCCATATTTGTTCACAGCTCGAACCCGGAAGATGTATTCATTTCCTTTGATGATTTTGGTGGTTGTAATGATACACTCTTCCAAATTTTCAGCCACCATAGACCATATAACACGGCTTGTCTCACGTTTTTCCACAATGTAGTGAGTGATTTTTGCACCACCATCATCAGCTGGTGGCCGCCAGAGAAGTGTTATCTTTTCAGCAGTTACAGTTTTAAATTCAATCGGTCCACCTGGAGGACCTGGTTTATCTGTCAATGAAAGAATAAGACAATGTGTAAGTGCTTCTAAAAAATTCTACCAATTTTAAATTGCTAAGCTTTAGGCAAAAGCATCTGACATTGACCTGTACTGAGCACCTACCAAGGATCTGCACTCTGATGGTGGCCGAGGCTGAGCCCATGGCATTCCTTAGTTTTAATTCATAACATCCACTATTAAGGCGGTTGGCATCTTTGATGAGTATAGAGGCGAGGTCAGTGGTATTTTCGACACATACCAGTGCATTGGTTTGTAATTCTTTATCATCTTTATACCACTCAATTGTGGGCTCAGGTTTGCCAGAAATGCCAGCCCTGAGCTTCACAGATGTGCCTGCTCTGTATTTGACAACTTCTGTATATTCTAAAGGTAGGTCAATTACAGGTCCACCTACAAGAATGACAAATGAGAAATATTTAAGCTATCATAAAGATGAAAGAAATAGCTGTAGCAACCTCAAAAGAAAGCCTTCAACCTTACTAAACTGTGTATGTGAGCATAAATGTATATGCACATGCATGTGCATGCGCACGCATACTTCTAATCCTAGTCACCTATTATTTTAAACTTTTAAATTATATAAGCCACTCTTCTAGATTGGGAAGAAAAACTGAACAACTTTGTATCCCAGTAACACTGCAGTAATCGCAGAGGGACTTAAGTGCCTTCTAAACCTGCTTTAAAGTCTGTTAGCTGTTTTATTCCAGTGATGGGAAGGATAGGGGATTGAGAACTTCACTGAAGAAGCAGCATTCAACATTTCCTTTCACTCTAGGATCTCTACATCCTCTGATCACTTCCTATTCTTTTCCTTTTTCTTATCTCCGTCACTGATATCTATACAGGTATAGGCAGTTCATGTCAGACCCTTGAAGTATGAGTGTTCTACTTACAAAGTTATGTATTCTTTGGGCAGATTTTCTACCAGGCTGCACAGAACCATTGAGAAACAGAACTAAATTTGACTTGCTTCACAGTTTAACCAATATTGACTGTCTGCAAAGCCTGGCGGATACAAAGCAGCCCTGGAAAACTCAGCATGAGGGTGGAAGTGGACACTTTTGTCCAGGCACTATAGTGGTTCACTTTCCCTTTTGAAAATGTAGAACTTTTAGGAATAATGTCACATGGCTCTTGACTCTCCTGACATTTCAATTTTCTTTCTTTTGCAGGGGGTGGGTAGTTATTGAACCCAGGGATACTTCACCACTGAGCTAAGTCCCTAGCCCTTTTTTATTTTTTTATTTTGAGACAGGGTCTCACTAAGTTGCTTAGGGTCTAAGTTGCTGAGGCTAGTCTCAAACTTTCAATCCTCTTGCCTCTGCCTCTTTAGTCATTGGGATTACAGGTGTGCACCACTGTGCCCAGCAACATTTCAATTTTCAAATCATTGTTAGTCACATATGCCAGTTACTTTCCAGAATGATCAAGAATGTGTATTTTGGACTGGCAGTGATATTGGCTCTGAAGAACCCCACTCCATAATGAATAATGCTTGACCTTGGGGATGCTGCATAAGCACTCTAAACCTCAGTTTCTTGTAAAATGGGCTATTTTAGGGTTGTTAGAACTAAGGGAGAGAATTAATGATAATTACTGAATAGTTAGTATTAGCTGCTTCTAATACTATCAGAATTAAAGTCCCTCTTTACAGTCTTTCACTTTTCTAAAAAAAATTATTAGGAGTTGAGTTGTTGTACAATCATAGATGTATATGTAGTAACAACATGATATGCTCCTGATCCTAATCCAGAATCACCCCCCGTCACCCACACCCAGTCTCTTGACTCTTCTGTATTTCCCCCATAACATATATAAATGTGTATGTATATGTATATATGTACATATATGATTGTATATTTCCCAGAATTAAATGATTGCCTAAGTATCATTTGGCTTCTCAGGGGAGTAAAGAGTAAGCTACATTATTGATTCCCTCCCTAGATCCCTCACTATCCTCCTTCCTCTTCCCTGCCCCAAATATATATGGTTCCCCTATATTATGTATTTTTTAAGGATTTACCCATGGAGTTAACTATTGGCTCTTTGATAATTTAAAAGGGAATGAAAGCACCAACTCAGATAATCAAAGAATCATGAAAGGTTGAACCTGGAAAGTCCCTTATGTATCTTACAGTCTAAATATCTCATTTAAAAAAAATAAATATCTCATTTTATAGTTAACTTTCCTAAATATCCCAGCTTGTTATATAATTTCTTCTAAAATCCTAATTAAAATACATCAAAAAAGTTATTAAAATCAGGAAACAATATCGAGTTAAGTAGTTGCTGGAATTTAAGTTTCTAAAAATGCTTACCATAAGAATCAATGCATATAATGGGGCCTACAACTTCAGAAGGATTGCTGATGGAACCAACAGCATTCCTAGCAAAAACACGGAATTCATACTGGGAATTCTGAGTCAAGCCAGAGACGGTGAATTGAGTCTCGATGACATTGGTGAAACTGGCCTTAGTCCACCTGCCATCTGGAAGGTCACGTCTCTCAACAATGTAGCCTGTAATCTTGCTTCCTCCATCAAAAGCTGGTTGTTGCCATGAAAGGTTGACAGAGTTCTTTGAAATATCAGTGATACGGACATTTCTTGGAGGTTCTGTGATAATAAGAGAAAGAAGATTAGTGCACTTATGCCAATTTATTTTGCTTTACAGATAGAAGATTTACATTTTCAAGGTGTCGGAACTATCCTCCTCATGACAAATACATACCACATGCATCAATGGCCAAGACTGGTTCAGAAGGATGGCTTGGTTTTCCAATACCAGCAGCATTTTCTGCATACACTCTGAATTCATAAATAAGCCCAGCGCTGATTGTGGTGACTTTAAAGTGAGTTGTACGAATGACCATTTTGTTGGCTTTTTGCCATAAGATACTGTTTCTGTCTTTCATTTCCAGGTGATAGCCTATAACTGGGCTGCCTCCATTGGACACAGGTTCATGCCAGCCCACGGTGATGCTTTCTCGAGTAACATGAGTGACCCATGGTGTAGATGGTGGTCCAGGTGTTGCTACAAAAGAGAGAAACCCCATGGATTAATACAGATACTTAGCACACTAATGGTAAATGAAAACCTGGGATCTTTGAAAAGTTTCGCAACTTACTGTATGGCAGTTTGACAACCACACAAGCTGAATCGATGTGGTCACTGATGCCAAAGCGGTTCTCTGCCTTGATGCGGAATTGGTATTCTTCTCCTGTGGTCAGTTTCATGACTTTGATCATGGTTCTTGCAACTGTTGTAGACACTTCTGTCCATACTGCAGTACTTGTTTCTCTCTTGAGCACAATATAATTGGTAACTTGACTTCCACCATCATATTTAGGTGGCTCCCATTTGAGAGTCACGCTTTCTTCTGTTATATCACTAATAACAACAGGACCAGTTGGAGGACCAGGCCTGTCTAGCACAACGATGTTAATGAAAGCTTTGGTTGTTCCACTGGAGTTGGAAGCAGTGATCTCGTATTTTCCAGCATCAGCAGTAATACTGTCTTTAAGATTGATGGTCAGATTCTCAGCCGTAATTTCAGTATTAAATCTCATAGTGGACTTCAGGGGGACGCCATCTCTTGATAAAGTCACTTTGGGTAGTGGTTTTCCAGAAACTGGAATGTCAACCTTAAGGTTTGAACCAGCTCTAACATAGACAGTGTGACTTGGAAAATTCTTCATATCAATTTCAGGCGGTTCTAAAAAATAAGAACATGGAGGATGAAGGTGAACAAGTTGCTAAAAATTAAATCAATGCCAATAAGTTTGAATTTTGCTTGTACATCAAATTAAACATACCTAGCTGCTCTTTTACAAGAACAGGAAGAAGGAGTTCTCTTGGGTCACTCAGGCCAGCTTGATTTTCAGCAAAGACTCGGAAGAAGTATTCATGATTCTCTCTCAGACCAGAAACAACATGATGGGTTGTTTTTACCACTGCACATTTAACCCAGTTTTTCTGTCCTTTTTCTAGTGCTTCAACCACATAGTGTACAATTCTGCTTCCACCGTCATGTTCGGGCTTCACCCAGATTAGGGAAACACTGTCTTTGGTTACATTTGTTACTCCAAGTTTTTCAGGTGGGCTTGGTTTTTCTAAGGAAATAAAGCATCGAAAGAAAGGGAACAATTATCAGGATTCTTTCCAATGCGCCTTCTTTGTGCATTATCAAAAGAGAACTTTTAAATGAAAGCCATATACTTTTGAGTCTTTTGGATTTTTTATACAACCAGTTTGGCTTTTGAATCAACCAAAACTCCCCCAAGCTTTGACATGTTATTACATATGTAAGTATTCAAATTTTAAATTGAGTGTGAAATAACCAGATTAAATGATAAAATGTACCCAAAACTCATCATAAGTAGAAAAAGGAGAAAAATAAGATGACCAATCTCATAAGAAACGTTATTATACAGTTTCTGCATACATACAAAGTATATGTATGCAGTTAGACTCAATTTTATTTAAATTTTTTTTTTTAAGAGAGAGGGACAGTGAGAGAGACAGAGAAAGAGAGAAACAACTTTATTTAGTTTTTCACATGGCCTTAGTTGCTCCAACACTCAGTTGTGTACGTGGTGCTGGGGTTTGAACCAGGGTCCTCGTGCTTGCCAGGCAAGCGCCGAAACCGCTGAGCCACCGCTCCAGCCCCAATTTTAATTAAATTTAACATATTGAATTTCTAGCTATGTAATGTGCTAATTTTAAATGAACAAAATGAACAAAAATTTTCTCTATTGGAGATTTCATTTTTGTGCCATAGTGTGAACAGTTCACACCAAAAGCATTTAAGATGAAACAATGACTAAGTAGAATGAGTCACACTATTCTATCCAAATAATATGGATACATAGATTCTCCTTGTCCTTAAAGTGTACCTGTTATTTTGACTCCTTCCTTTGTTTCAGCTGGTGCTCCCACACCAAACTCATTTTCTCCAGCAACTCTGAAGTAGTAGACAGCTCCTTCTTGTAAGTTGGTAACCTTGTAGGAGAGGCGGTTACAGTTGTTGGTGACAGAGACCCATGCTTTCTTGCTGGCCTCACGTTTTTCTATGTGGTAGTTCTTCACCGGTGCTCCACCATCATTTTCAGGAACATCCCAGGATAACACTGCAGTCTCTTTGGTTACCTCACAGACAGCAATGTTGGCTGGAGGACCAGGGGAATCTAAGACTTTGACAACAAAGGTCAGTGAAGCAGCATTCAAAACATTCTGAATCGTTAATGTGTATTTTCCAGAATCATTTCTGTTGGCCTTTTCAATGGTCAGTGATGTACGGGAGTCTGTGGAATCAATATAGGCTCTAGTGCGGAGGTCAGTTTCTGGCTTACTCCAGGAGACACTGGGTACCGGTCTCCCTCTGAAAGGCACAGTCATGGTAAATGAGGCTCCAGCCTTGACAATCAAGGTCTTCCTCATTTCAGTGTCCAAATCAAATACAGGTTCTTCTTCTCTTTCCTTTGCTATCTGAGGATCGGAGCTTTCGCTGGGATCACTAGCACCAACCTTATTGACAGATCTCACTCTGAAAACATACTCGGCTCCTGTTGTTAGGCCACTCATTGTGTATTCAGTGCCTCTTAAGCTCTGAATGGCAGTTTTCCAGTCGGTTTCATCAGATTTCTTGTATTCGACGGTGTATCCAGTTATTGGGGCCCCACCATCAAACAAGGGCTTAACCCAGCCAATAGTTATAGATGTCTTGCCCGAGTCCATGATTTTGGGTTTGGATGGAGGAGATGGTAAGAATACTGGATCTTCTGCCCGAATTAAGGGAGAAGTTTCGCTTGGAAGACTTAGCCCAGCAGCATTTTCTGCATAAACCCGATATTCATATTCACACCCTTCCCTAAGTCCTGTTGATTTCACTCTCAGATCATAAACTGGCTTTTTGTTTACTCGCACCCACCGTAGGCTGTTTTTCTCTCGTCTTTCAATTATATATCCAGAGATTTCACTGCCACCATCACTCTCAGGTCTTGACCAGCAAAGTGTCATGGAATCTTTGGTTACAGATGTAATCTCCAAAGATGTGGGTGGACTTGGAACTGTAAATGGGTCTAGTGCCTTTACAGCTACACTCTCTAGGTGCTCGCCAACCCCATATTTATTAACACCAGTCACTCTAAATATATATTCATTGCCTTTGAGTAACTTGGTCACTTTACAAGATGTCGTCCTTAACTCTCCTTCACATATTGTCCATGCAAGGTGGCTTGTTTCACGCTTTTCTACAGTGTAATAGTCAATGTCTGCACCACCATCTTCTTGGGGACGTCCCCAGGAAAGAGAGCATTTTTCAGAAGTGAGGCCAGTTATTTCAAGTGGCCCTGCTGGTGGACCAGGCTTATCAAGTACTTTGCAGTTAACTGCCATAGACCGAGTTCCTGCAACATTCTTCAGTGTTAGTACATATTGACCAGTGTCTCGTCTTACACAGTCTTTAATGGTTAATGAGGTATTAAAATCTGTTGAGACAATTTCTGTTCTTGCTCTTTCTTCTATTTCTATGCCATCCTTGGCCCAGGAAATTACTGGCAGAGGTCTTCCTGCAATGTCTGCATTTATCTTAAGGATTTCTCCAGCTTTGACAACAATAACATCTCGGAACTTGACATCCATCATAATTCTTGGAGCCTCAACATCGTCTTTAACTGTAATAGGTCCAGTGGATTCAGATGGTTCACTAATGGAGTCAGCAGCATTCCTTGCAAAAACTCGGAACTCATAACGCTGATCTTCACTAAGTTCAGTGACCTCAAAGTATGTTTCTTGCACATTAGTAAAATTGCACTTCAGCCACCGGCCATCTGGTAGTTCTCTACGTTCAACAATGTATCCTGTGATCTTGGCTCCACCATCATAGTGTGGTTTAGCCCATTTAAGTGACACTGATTTTCTTGTGATATTTGTGACTTCAGGTTGTCCAGGAGGGTCACAAGGATCTCTTGCAGGGACTGGTTCACAAGATTTACTACATTTACCAATTCCTGCAATATTCTCAGCATATACACGATACTCATACATCAGTCCTTCATCAAGACCGGAGACTTTCATTTGAGTGTCTGTGATGAGGACTTTATTTGCTTTGGACCAAAGAATGCTGCTTCTTTCTTTATACTCAAGATGATAGCCAATTACTTGACTTCCTCCATCATTAACTGGTACTTGCCAGCTTACAATCATGGTAGATTTTGTGGCATGCACAACTTTAGGAGTACCAGGAGGGCCTGGGGGGCTGAATGGATACTCTGCAACAACAGCTGAAGATTCGCCGTAGGAACTCTTTCCATACCGGTTTTCTGCACAAACACGGAACTGATACTCACTTCCTGTTGTCAGACGTACTATTTTAATGGATGTTCTTGCAACTGCTTGTGAAACTACATGCCATGTTGTAGAAGTGGTTTCTCTCTTCTCAACAATGTAATTGCTAATTTGGCAGCCACCATCATATTCTGGAGGAGTCCAAGAAATGGTTATATTGTCACAACTAACCTCATCAATATGTATAGGTCCTGGAGGCCCTGGTCTATCAAGGACAATTACAGTAATAGGAACTGTTATGGATCCAGCACTGTTTGAAACACACAGTTCATAAGTTCCAACATCTTCCCTTGAAGCTTCTTTAATAGACAGTGTTGTTACAGTCTTTGAAGAAGAAACATTGACCCTAGTTGTCTCTCTGAGAGTCTGACCATCTTTTTTCCAACTTACAGTAGCTTGAGGCCTTCCTTTGAATGGCACATCAATCTTGAGTTGGTCTTTAGCCTTTACATTGAAAGTATGGAAAGGAAGCTCAACTGAAGGTTTTATTTCAATATCCCTTGCAATTACTGGCACTCCAAGTTGTCTTGGGTCACTTCTTCCTTTTTCATTGACTGCCACTACCCTGAAGATATATTCTTCTCCTGCAGTCAGGCCAGATATAGTTGCTTCTAGGGTCTTAACTTGTGTGCAAGTGCTCCATTTTTCACTGCCTTTAGTCTGCATCTCAACTACGTAACCAGTAATTTTGCTGCCACCATCGCTTTCTGGTTTCTCCCACTTAATTGTAGCTGTGTTCCGGGTCACATCCACAAGAGTGACTCTTCCTGGTGGGAGGGGTGGTTCAGACACTTTCACAGGTTCAGCTGTTTCAGCTGGCAAACCAATCCCATATTCATTGGAAGCCAAGACACGGAAATAGTAAGAGCATCCTTCTTGTAGATTTTCAATTTTAAAGGTATTCTTAGTGCAATTATTTGTGATTGTGGCATAAGCTTTTCTTGTTGTTTCTCGCTTTTCGACGATGTAATTTGTAATCTTAGCTCCTCCATCAATAAGTGGTGGCTCCCAGGACAGAGTCACCGAGTCTTTCTTTACTTCTCTCACAGTTAAATTCACAGGGGCACTTGGTGAGTCAAGAACTCTGACGTTAACAAATGCTGTTTTGGAGCCACTGTTATTTTCCAAAGTCAGATTATATCTACCACTGTCGAATCTGGTAACATTATCAATAACTAACATTGTGTAGGAGCTGGTTACCTCGATCTGGGCCCTCTCAGTTAGAATGCCTTCTGCCTTTTCCCACTTGACTTCAGGTTCTGGTCGACCTTTGATAGTGACAAATAACCGTAAAGTAGCACTTGCACGTAGAATAACCACCTTTCTGAGATCAGCATCAAGTTCTATTTCTGGTGGCTCTGTCCTCTCTTGAGCGACAACTGAGCCAGGTATAGTTGCAGGTTCACCGACCCCTTCAGAATTGAAGGCGCAGATCCGGAAGTTATATTCAGTATTTTCTTTCAGTTTAGTCACTGTGAACTGCTTTCCTTGCAGTCCTGTTGGTGGAGTGCATGTTGTCCATTCATCAGCAGTGGCTTCTTTGACCTCAATGACATAGCCTTTCACAGGTGCCCCACCATCATAAATTGGCTTATTCCATGCCAGGGACACAGAAGATCTGGAAGTGTCTGTCACTTTTGGATTGCTTGGTGGACCTGGTGGATATAAGGTGTCACATGCGCGGTAGAAAACAGATGGCTCACTGGGCTCCCCTACACCAGCTGCATTTTCAGCAGCAACTCTAAATTCATAGGAATGGCCTTCGGTGAGCCCAGTTACCCTGAACCGGAGATCAGTCAGTGTTTTCTTGTTGCATTTGGTCCACCTGATGCCTTCCTTATCTCGTTTTTCAAGAATGTAGCCCTCAATTTCAGCACCCCCATCATCCACTGGGCGTGCCCAGGTTACTACCATGGAATCTTTGGTGATTGCTGAGACTTCAGGGATTGAAGGAGGACCAGGCCGCTTATAAGGATTACAGGCTATTACAGGCTCAGATTCCAGGGGCTCTCCAATTCCATATTTATTCACAGCCATGACACGGAAAATGTACTCATTACCAGGAAGAAGCTTAGTGACTTTGTAGTTAAGGGCCTGTACCTCAGTTGAAACCTGGGTCCAGGAGAGTCTGCTTGTCTCTCTCTTCTCAATGATATAATGTGAAATGCTAGCACCACCATCTTGCAAAGGTGGGTTCCATGCCAGGTAACATTTTTCTGCAGTAACTCCAGAAACTTTCAGAGGCCCTTCAGGAGGTCCTGGCCTGTCAAGTACCTTTACTGTGATGGGTATAGACTTTGTACCACCAACATTGCTAAGTTTCAGAACATATTGACCTCCATCAGCCCGTATACAATCTTTGACGACAAGAGTTGTTTTCTGAATAGTAGATTTAATATCCGTTCTAGCAGTTGTTTCTTCAAGTTCTTTTCCATCTTTCACCCAAACAATATCAGGTATAGGTTTGCCACGGATATCAGCTTCAAGAACAAAAGTCTCTCCTGCATGAACAACAATGACATCTTTATATTTTGGATCCAGTGAGGCATTTGGTGCATCAATTTCATCTCTTGCAGTAATGGCACCACTGCTTTCAGATGGTTCACTGAAGTTGCCAGCTGCATTTCTTGCAATAACTCTAAATTCATATCTTTGGTCTTCTACAAGCCCACTCACTGTAAATTCAGTTTCTAGTACATTGGTAAAGCTGGCTTTCATCCAACGGCCATCAGGTAGGTCTTTCTTTTCTACAATATAACCTGTTATCTTGCTGCCACCATCATAAACAGGTTTCTTCCATTTCAGTGTGACATTGTTTCTTGTGATAACAATGGCTTCAGGACGACCAGGTGGGTCACATGGATCACGAGCAACAAAGCATTCTGACACTTTGCTAGGCTTGCCAATGCCAACAATGTTTTCTGCAGAAACTTTGAACTCATATTCAAGGCCTTCATCAAGTCCAGTTGTTTTAAATTTGGTGTCTTGAATGGGGGTTTTATTTAACTTGACCCATAAAATGCTGTTCTTTTCCTTCTGTTCAAGATGGTAGCCGATAACTTTGCTGCCTCCATCGTTAACTGGCTCGTGCCATTGCACAATCATTTGATCTTTTGAGATTGATGTCACAAAAGGAGTTCCAGGTGGTCCAGGTTCTTTAAATGGATATTGTACAATAACTGGTTTGGAATCCAGGGGGGCACTTTTTCCATACCTGTTTTCAGCAAAAATTCTAAACTGGTACTCAGTGCCTGTTTTCAGTTTTGTTACTTTAATTGTTGTTCTTGCAACCGTTGCTGATACCATGTGCCAGGTCGTGGTGGTTGTATCTCTCTTCTCTACAATATAGTTGTTTATCTGGCAGCCACCAGTATAGGCTGGAGGTTCCCAAGATATGATCACGAAGTCTGAACTAACTTCATCAAACCTCACTGGTCCAACTGGAGGTCCAGGCTTTTCCAAAACAATGATGCTGAGATTTTCTGTTGCTGTACCTGCACTATTTGTTGCTGTTATGGTATATTTTCCAAAGTCATCTTTGTTACTTTCTTTAATGTGCAAAATAGTTGAAGTAGCTGTTTCTTCAACATTTACTCTTGTTGTCTGCTTCAGAGGCTCACCATCTTTGACCCAAGATATTTTAGGTCTTGGTCGGCCTATAACTGGAATTTCTATCTTAAGATCTTCTCCAGCTTGGACACTGTATGTGTTAAATGGTAACTTAAAACTAGGTTGTATAGTCAAGTCCTTGGCTATGACAGGAATACCAAGCACTCTCGGGTCGCTTTTACCTTTCTCATTATAAGCCTTGACACGGAACTGATATTCTTGACCGGAACTCAAACCAGTAACAACTGCATTGCAGACTTTGGATTCAGCCACAATGCTCCATTTTTCAGTTCCTTTGGGTTGCATTTCAACAACATACCCCAGGATTCTGCTACCACCATCATGTTCAGGTTTCTCCCACATAAGTGATGCACTGGTCTGGGACACATCAGTGAGCGTAACCTTTCCTGGTGGGGAAGGAGGTTCAGAAGCTTTCACAGCATCCACGGTTTCCACTGGAACACCAACTCCGAATTCATTCTCGGCCATGACTCTAAAGTAATAAATGGCTCCTTCTGTAAGATTCTCAACTTTAAAACTTGTTTTGTTGCATTTACTACTCACATTAGCATATGCTTTTCTGGTTGACTCACGTTTGTCAATAACATAGTTCTTGACCTTTGCCCCACCATCAATGATGGGTGGTTCCCATACCAGTAGGACAGAATCTTTTCTCACTTCTTTGACTGTCAAATTCTGTGGTGGTCCTGGGGTGTCGAGTACTTTCACAGTTACAAAAGCAGACTTGGATCCACTGCTGTTTTCCAACTTGAGAATGTATTTCCCAGCATCATTTCTATCACAGTTATCTATTGAAAGTTGGGTATAGTTTACTCCCTTTTCAATTTGGACCTTATCTGTGAATTCACCTTCCTCTCGAGACCAGGTGATCTCAGGTGTTGGACGACCTTTGAATGGAATGTGAATTCTGGCAGATCCACCAGCTCTCACCACGATTCCTTTCCTTAATTCAGAGTCAAGGTCAAGTTCAGGGGCTTCAAGTTTATCTTCTGGTTTCACAGTACCAGGAACTGATGCAGCCTCACCTAGACCAACTTTGTTGAGGGCACAGACTCGTATTTTATATTCTTGATGTTCAATAAGTTTTAAAATTTCAAATCGTGTGATTCTCAGGCCAGTCTGTGGAGTGACTATTTGCCATTCTTCTTCATCTGCTTTACAGATTTCTACGACGTATCCCAGTATCTCACTGCCACCATCATAGATGGGTTTGCCCCAAGCAAGTGTAATTGAATTTTTAGTGGTGTCTACAATGTGTGCATTGGTGGGTGGGCCAGGTTTGAACACAGGATCACAGGCTTTATAATACACTGTAGCTGGACTAGGTTCTCCAACTCCAGCAGCATTTTCTGCAGAGACTCTGAATTCATACTCATGGTCTTCTGTTAAGCCTGTGACTCGAAGACGCAAATCTGTGATGCGGCGTTTATTACATTTTATCCACCGAATGCCACTTCTGTCTCTCTTTTCTACAATGTAACCAATAATCTCACTTCCGCCATCACTATCTGGACGGTTCCAACAGACAGTCATGGAATCCTTGGCAATGTTTGTAACTTCCAGGCTTTTTGGTGGTCCAGGAAGCACAAATGGGTTTTTCATTAGTACTGGTGCTGATTCCAAAGGCTCTCCAACACCATATTTGTTGACAGCCATTATACGGAAAATATATTCATTCCCTTCTAAGAGTTTGGTAACTTTCAGAGAATTAGTCACAACTTCTGAAGCTACAACGGTCCATGCAAGTCGACTGGTTTCTCGCTTTTCAACCACATAATGAGAAATGTCACTGCCACCATCTTGAAGTGGTGGAGACCATGTTAAAGTACATTTTTCACAAGTGACTCCAGTAACCTGAACTGGCCCTTCTGGAGGTCCTGGTCTGTCTAACACTTTTACATTTACTGGGAAGGACTTAGAACCTGCAACATTGGAGGCTCTTAGTATATACTGTCCACCATCAATTCTAATGGCGTCCTTTATAATAAGTAAAGCCTTGAAGTCTGTGTTCTTTATTTCACATCTAGCAGATTCTTCAACTTCCTTATCTCCTCTTAACCACTCAATGGTAGGTAGGGGCTTTCCATGAACATCAGCCTCAAGCCTGAATGTTTCTCCAGCATTTACTACTATTGTGTCTCTGAATTTTGGATCCATTGAAATCCTTGGGAGTTCAACCTCATCCTTGGCAGTTATTGGCCCAGTACTATCAGAGGGTTTACTTATTGCACCAGCTGCATTCTTTGCAATGACTCTGAATTCATATCTTTGATCTTCAGTAAGACCTGACACAGTAAACTGAGTTTCAATGACGTTGGTGAAGCTGGCTTTCATCCAGCGACCCTCAGGTAAATCACGCTTCTCTACAATGTAGCCTGTAATCATACTTCCACCATCATATACAGGTTTGGTCCACTGTAAAGTGATTTCATTTCTTTTAACTATTATTGCTTCTGGAGTTCCTGGTGGGTCACAAGGATCTCGGGCTACGTAACATTCAGAATTCTTGCTTGCTTTGCCTACACCAACAATATTTTCAGCATAAACTCTGAATTCATATTCAATGCCTTCTTCAAGATTAAGTGCTTTAAATTGGGTGTCATGAATAATAGTTTTGTTGACTTTTGTCCACAAAATACTATTCCTTTCCTTTCTCTCAAGGTGGTAACCTATGACTGGGCTTCCACCATTGTTGATTGGTTCATGCCACTGTATAACCATAGAGTCTTTGGAAATGGCTGTGGCAAATGGTGTGCCTGGAGGGCCTGGTTCTTTGTAGGGATATTGAGCTACAATTGGATCAGACTCCAAGGCAAAGCTTTGTCCATATCTGTTTTCAGCAAATATTCTGAATTGGTATTCTGTGCCAGTTTTCAGTTTGGTTACTTTGAGAGTAGTTCTAGCAACAGTAGCTGAAACAACATCCCATACTGTGGTGGTTGTATCTCTTTTCTGAACAATGTAGTTGGTAATTTGGCAGCCTCCTGTATACAATGGAGGGTTCCAGGATAAGGTAATACTCTCAGCACTGACTTCATCAAATTTAACAGGTCCTTGTGGAGGATCAGGTTTATCTAGAGTTATAATTTCAAAGGATGCTGTTTTCTGACCAACAACATTGGCGACCGTGATTCCATACTGTCCACCATCATCTTTATGAGTTTCTTTAATACTGAGTGTGGTAAAGTCAAGTGAATCAGTAACATTGATTCTGGTAGTCTGCTTCAGTGGAAGGCCATCTTTAGTCCAAGTGATGGTTGGCTTAGGACGTCCAGAAATTGGTACTTCTATTTTCAAATCTTGGCCAACCTGTACACTGTAACTGCTGAATGCAGGTCTTACATCTGGCTCAATGACCAGATCTTTCGCAACTATTGGAACTGCAAGGGACCTAGGATCACTTCTTCCCTTTTCATTCACAGCAACAACTCTAAAAAGATATTCTTCTCCCTGAGTCAGGTTAGTAATTACTGCTTCAAGGGACTTTACTCGGGCACACTCTGACCATTTCTCACTGTGTTTAGCTTGCATTTCCACAATATACTGAATGATTTTACTGCCACCATCATGTTCAGGCTTTGTCCAACTCAAAGAGACACTATTTCTGGTGACGTCATCCACAGTTATTTTTCCTGGAGGTTGTGGCACTTCTGCAACCTTAATTGGGTCATCAGTTCGGGCAGGAAGGCCAATACCATACTCATTCTCAGCTGTGACTCTAAAGTAATAACTGCAACCTTCTTGGAGTTGATCAATTTTCCAAGAAGTTTTGTGGCAATTCGTTACAACAGCAGCATATGATTTTCTTGTGGCTTCCCGTTTCTCAACAATGTAATTTTTTATTTTGGATCCCCCATCCAACAAAGGAGGTTCCCATGTAATTGACACTGAGTCTTTGGTGATTTCTGTGACTTTCAGGTTAACAGGTGGACTTGGTGTGTCCAGAACTCTCACAGTAACAAAGGCAGACTTTGTTCCACTGCTGTTTTCTAATGTGAGAGTATATTTTCCACTGTCATATCGATTGACATTGTCAAGAAC
Organism: Aplodontia rufa; assembly: GCA_004027875.1. NCBI lineage: Eukaryota > Metazoa > Chordata > Mammalia > Rodentia > Aplodontiidae > Aplodontia > Aplodontia rufa. Next base: position 27,899 of record PVKS010000191.1, read on the forward strand.
AAGTGAGGTGAAACTGCTAGTGACATCAATTATAGCTGCATCACGGATTTCACCATCCACCTTTCCCCATTTAACTTCTGGGGTAGGACGGCCTTTTACAGGAACAAATAACCTTAAGGAGCCACCAGCCCTTATATTTATAATTTTCCTTAGTTCCAGATCAAGATCAATATCCGGTGCTTCCAGTTTTTCTTCAACTATTACAGGTCCGGGGACATCAGCATGTTCACCAACTCCAGCTTTATTAATGGCACAAATGCGGAAGTTGTATTCATGCTTTTCCAGTAGCTTTTCTACTTCTATGTTAGTTTTATTGATTCCTGTTGGTGGCGTGCACATTGTCCATTCACCAACACTCACGTCACTTTTCTCAACAATGTATCCTTGGATTTCACAGCCACCATCATATATTGGTTTGCTCCAAGAAAGGAAAACAGAAGATCTTGTAATGTCCATGACCTTGGGGTTGTTTGGAGGGCCTGGTTTGTAAATAGGATCGCAGGCTTTTTGGTAACCAGAAGGAGGGCTTGGTTCACTAAGTCCAGCAGCATTCTCAGCTGAGACTCTGAATTCATAGTTATGATTTTCTAAGAGTCCAGTTACTCTCAAGCGCAACTCCCCAATCAGACGCTTATGGCATCTTGTCCACCTAATGCCTTCTTTGTCTCGTTTTTCAAGAACGTATCCAAGAATTTCACTACCACCATCAGATGCTGGCCTTTCCCATACAACAATCATTGAGTCTTTGGTCACTGTTGTGACCTCTGGAGATTTTGGTGCATCTGGTACTACAAATGGATTCTTGGCAATTAATGGCTCAGATTCAAGAGGTTCACCGACACCGTATTTGTTTACTGCCATTATACGGAAAATATATTCATTGCCTTCAAGAAGCTTTGTAACCTTGCAACTGAGAGTTTGCACATTGGCATCAACCACAGTCCAAACTAGGCGGCTGGTTTCTCTCCTTTCTACGATATAATTTATGATGTCACTCCCACCATCCTGAAGTGGAGGTTTCCAGGCCAGTGAGCATTTTTCTGCTGTAACCCCTGATATAACAACAGGTCCTTCAGGTGGCCCTGGTCTATCAAGAACTTTGACATTCACAGTAACTGATCTCTCTCCGGCAACATTTTTGGCCTTCAAAATATAATTCCCACTGTCAACACGTATAGCATCCTTTATGCTGAGACTGGTGGCAAAGTCAGAGCTCTTTATTTCTAGTCGAGCTGTGTTTGAAAGCTCCTGATCACCTTTTATCCACTGAGTGGTTGGTACTGGTTTGCCATATACATCTGCATCAACCCTGAATGACTCACCAGCATGAACCACAATTGTGTCCTTGTATTTAGGGTCCATGCTTATCCTGGGGGGATCTACCTCATCTCGTGCTGTTATTGCTCCTGTGCTCTCTGAAGGCTCACTGAACATGCCAGCAGCATTGCGAGCTATAACCCGGAACTCATATCTATGATCTTCAACTAGGCCGGTTACTTCAAATTGGGTGTCTATGATATTTGTAAAACTGGCTTTCATCCAGCGACCTTCAGGTAGTTCTTTCTTCTCAACAACATAACCAGTGATCTTGCTGCCACCATCATAAGTGGGTTTCTTCCATTGAAGAGTCACAGAATTCCTTGTGACAATGATTGCCTCTGGCCTCCCTGGTGGATCGCATGGGTCACGAGCTGTGTAGCATTCTGATGGCTTACTTGGCTTGCCGATGCCGACAATGTTCTCTGCAGATACTCTGAATTCATATTCAATGCCTTCTTCGAGGCCAGTTGTCTTAAACTTGGTGTGAGGAATAGGTGTTTTATTCAACTTGACCCACAGGATGCTATTTCTTTCCTTGCGTTCTAGATGATAGCCAATGACTCTGCTACCTCCATCACTGACTGGCTCATTCCATTGTACTTCCATGCTGTCCTTGGAGGACTGTGTGACAAATGGTGTGCCAGGAGGACCAGGAACTTTGAATGGATATTGAGCTATGATGGGCTCTGAGTTGAGGTAGGTGCTCTTTCCATACCTGTTTTCTGCAGCAATTCTAAACTGATATTCACATCCAGTCTTTAATCTGCAAGCTTTTATTGTTGTCCTTGCAACCGTAGCTGACACAATTTGCCAGGTGGTTGTGGAAGTGTCCCGTTTCTCTACAATGTAATTATTGATGGAACTTCCACCATCATACTTTGGTGGTTCCCAGGAAAGAGTAATACTGTCGGCTGTCACTTCATCCATTTTAACTGGCCCAGTTGGAGGCCCTGGTTTGTCAAGAACAATAACATTCAGGGTCTCAGTAGCTTCACCAGCTGAGTTACTCAGTTTAACTACATAATGTCCAACATCTTCTCTGCAGGCTTCCTTTATTGTCAGTAGTGTATTTTTTTCTGTGCTCTCTGCATTTACTCTAGTTGTTTGCTTCAGTGGGACATCATCTTTATGCCAGGTTACAGTTGGTGTAGGGCGTCCAATGAATGGAACATCAATTTTAAGGTCTTCACCTGCTAGTACAGTGAAAGTGTTGAACAGGAGTTTGAAGGCTGGTGGGATGACAAGGTCTTTGGCAATCACTGGCACGCTCAGTTGTCTAGGATCACTGATGCCCTTTTCATTCTGAGCCGAAACACGGAAAGAGTATTCTTCACCCTGAATCAATCCAGTTATAGTGGCTTCAGTGACTTTGACAGTGGCACATGTGGCCCATTTGTCACTACCTTTGCTCTGCATCTCTACAATGTAGCCTAGAATTCGGCTGCCTCCATCATGCTCCGGTTTCTCCCAAGTGAGTGACACACTGTTTCTTGTGACATCCACCAAAGTTATTTTTCCAGGAGGAAGAGGTCGCTCTGATGCTTTCACGGATTCTGAGGTTTCAGCAGGCAGTCCAATGCCATATTCATTTTCAGCAAGAACTCTGAAATAGTAACTGCAGCCTTCCTGAAGCTGATCTACCTTCCAGGAAGTCTTGTGGCAGTTGGTTGCAACGGTTGAATATGCTTTTCTTGTGGATTCCCGCTTTTCAACAATGTAGTTCTTTATTTTTGAGCCTCCATCAAGGAGTGGAGGCTCCCATGTCAACGTGACAGATGTCTTTGTGACCTCTTTTACCTTCAGATCCTGTGGAGGGCCTGGGGTATCTAGTACTCTAACATTCACAAATGCAGACTTACTGCCTGAGCTGTTTTCTACAGTTAGTATGTACTTGCCACTGTCGAATCTATTCACATTTCCAACAATAAGCAGGGTGTAAGAGCTTGTGGATTCAATGCTAGCTTTATCCAAAGACTCTCCATGTTCCCGGGTCCACTTCACTTCAGGTGCAGGTCTTCCCTTGATTGGAACAAAAAGTCTCAGGGTGCAGCAGGCTCTTATGGTAACAACTTTGCGCAGGTCAGCATCCAGTTCAATCTCTGGGGGCAGCATTCTGTCTTCAGCCTTTGGAGTTCCAGGAACCAGGGCTGGTTCTCCAAGTCCTTCAGAATTCATGGCATAGATGCGGATTTTATACTCTTGATTCTCTATGAGGTTGGTGATGGTATAAGAAGTTGCCTTGAGCCCAGCTGGTGGTGTGACAATCTGCCATTCATCTTCTTCTGGCAGGGCAATCTCAACCATATACCCAGTTATTTCTGAACCACCATCATAGATAGGTTTATTCCAAGCAATTGAAATGGATGATCTGCTCGTATCCAGAACACGTGGGTTACCTGGGGGGCCAGGTTTAAACACAGCATCACAAGCTTTATAGAATGGACTGGTAGAACTTGGTGCACTAATCCCAGCAGCATTCTCAGCCATAATCCTGAACTCATATTCATGTCCTTCGGTCAGTCCAGAAACTTTATATCTTAAGTCAGTAAGAGTCTTTTTGTTGCATTTCACCCAGCGTTGGCCAGCTTTATCACGCCGTTCTACAATATAATTTGTGATTTCACTTCCGCCATCAGAGTCAGGATGTCCCCAGCAGACAACCATAGAATCTTTAGTGATAGTTGTAACTTCTGGGTTTTTGGGTGGATCAGGTGGTCCGTAAGGATCCACTGCAAGTACAGGTTCTGATTCAAGTGGCTCTCCGACTCCGTATTTATTCACAGCCATGACGCGGAATATGTATTCATTGCCTTTCAGAAGTTTAGTGACCTTTAGTTTTGTTACTTGGACTTCTGAGGCTACATTTGTCCACGCCAATCTACTGGTTTCACGTTTTTGTACTATGTAATAATCAATTTTGGCACCTCCATCATCCCGTGGAGGCAACCATGACAATACACACTTTTCAGCTGTTATATCAGACACAGCTAAAGGTCCTTCAGGTGGGCCTGGTCTATCAAGAACCTTGACATTGAAAATGTGTTTGGCAAAACCACCAGGATTAGTTGCTGTAAGGATATAGGCACCACTATCCCTTCTTGATGAATCCTTATTCACCAGATGAGTGGAGAAATCTGCAATTTTTATTTCTAATTTTCCTGTGCCTTCAAGCTCCTTTCCATCTTTGGTCCACTCCATTGTTGGAGGTGGGCGACCTGAAACATCAGCTTCCAGCTTGAATGCTTCACCTGCTTTTAATATAACTGTGTCCTTGTATTTAACATCCACCATTATCCTTGGTGCTTCAATGTCATCCCTACATGTGATGGCATCTGATGGCTCAGATGGTGGACTTATAGCACCAGCAGCATTTTTGGCAATCACACGGAATTCATATGCAGCATCTTCTGTTAGGCCACTCACTGTAAATTCATTCTCCAAAATGTTACTGAAGTTGGCCTTAAGCCACCGTCCATTAGGAAGGTCTCTCTTTTCAACTATATAACTAGTAATTTTAAAGCCTCCTGTATATTCAGGCTTAGCCCATTTAAGTGTCACTGCATGTCTAGTGATATTCAGAGGTATCGGTTTCCCAGGTGGGTCAATGGGATCCAGAGCAAGCACTGGTTCAGATGGCTTGCTTGGTTTGCTTTTTCCTGCCATGTTTTCTGCAATTACTCGGAATTCATAAGCAATACCATCTGTAAGTCCAGTTGATTTGAAAATGTTGCCTGGTACTAAGGCTTTGCTCACAGTCTGCCAGAGAATACCATTTCGTTCTTTTCTTTCAATGTGATATCCTAAAATGGGGCTTCCACCATCAGAAAGTGGCTCATGCCAGCTAATTGTCATTGAATCCTTAGTAACTGCAGTTACCTGAGGGGTGCCAGGAGGCCCAGGAACTTTAAATGGATAGCTGGCAACTATAGATGCTGATGTGATGCCTGGTCCAACTCCATATCTATTTTGAGCTTTTACACGGAATTGATACTCCACTCCAGTAGTAAGGCGAGTAGCTTTGTAGGTAGTGCGTATCACTGTGGTTGCTAACTCCACCCATGTAGTACTATCAGTCTGTCGCATTTCCACTACATAGTTGCTTATCGGTACACCTCCATCATTCTCAGGTGGGTCCCAAGAGAAGGTTACAAAGTCACATGACACTTCATCAAATTTGATTGGTCCTGTAGGTGGCCCTGGGATATCATGGACTTGAATGGTGATGACATCACCAACCTCTCCTACAATGTTCCTTGCTGTTAATGGGTAGGGCCCACTATCACTTCTGACACACTCATTGATATTTAGGATGGTTGAAGTTGCTGTATTTTCAAAATTAACTCTCTGTGTCTGTTTAAGGATTTGGTCTCCTTTTTTCCATGTAACTGTGGGCTTTGGTCGACCAAGCACTGGAATTTCAACTTTGATATTGTCACCAGCTTTGGCAATGACCAGTTTCTGATAGATGCCACGGAGGTCCAACTCTGGAAGCATTGTCTGCTCCTTCACAATGACGGGCCTGCTCTCTCGAGGGGCGCTTCTCCCTGCACTGTTTACTGCCATTACCTGGAAGGTGTATTCCTCCCCTTCAGTGAGATTCCTCACAACACATTCTAACCCTTTCACAGTTGTGATGTGGGTCCACTGGTCAGAGCCTTTCCTTTGGGCTTCAATCACATAGCCAGTGATCTTACTGCCACCATCATGTCTGGGTTTGGGCCATGCCAGGCTAACAGTGCTCTTGGTTATGTCCATAATGTTAAGACTGTCTGGGGGTGATGGTGCTTCAGAAGCTCTTACGGGTTCTGTAGTTTCTGTTGGCTCCCCAATTCCATATTCGTTTTCTGCCATGACTCTGAAGAAGTATTCACATCCCTCAGACAAGCCAGTAACACTATATGTGCATTTATGACACTTAGTGGTAACAGTGGAGTAAGATTTCCGTGTTGCTTCACGTTTCTCCACAATGTAATTTGTTATACGTGAGCCCCCATCGATCAGAGGCAGATCCCAGTGCAGGGTGACACTGTCCTTTGTGATGTCTGTAGGTCTCAGGTTAAGGACAGGACCTGGCGTGTCCAAGACTCTGACGTTAACAAAGCCACTTTTCTTCCCAGCAGGGTTTTCGATGGTCATCACAAATTTACCAGTGTCATATCTGTTACATTCTGGGATAATCAGAAGAGTAAATGATTCTGTGTTTTCGATGTTGGCCCGGTTTTTCAGGTTGATATCATCTTTAGTCCATGTCACTTCAGGAGCAGGACGACCTTTAATAGGCACAAAAATTCTAATACTGAGTCCTGCTCTGACCACAAGTGTTCTTCGAAGCTCAGCATCTAGTTCGAAATCAGGAGCCATTTCCCGCTCTACAATTTCAACATCTGGAATCACTGCTGGCTCTCCAACACCAGCATCATTGATGGCACTGATTCTGAAGTTGTATTTTTCTTTAGTCTGAAGATCAGGGACAACAAACTGAGTGATTCTGAGGGCCGTTCCAGTTGTGTCTTTTATCCAGGCCTCATCTCCTACTTTCTGATGTTCTACCATGTAGCCAGTGATTTCAAGTCCACCATCATAATGTGGCCTGCCCCATGCTAAAGAAGCAGATTTCTTGGTAGTATCAGTGACATGGGCATTTGAAGGTGGTCCTGGAGGATCTGAAAAAGAAACAGATAGAAAATGTATGTTAAGACTTTAGCTTTTGGATAATTTATATAAAACATTTGAGCTCCCAAATGATCAGTGTTTAAAAAGGTAAATACTAACATGCTACATCCTTCATTAGAACAGAATTTGAAGCATCGCTAGGTGGACCAATTCCTGCCCTGTTTTCTGCACTGACGCGGAATTCATAGGTGTTTCCTTCTTGCAGACCTGTGACTTTGCATCTGAGATCAGACACTGGCATCTTTGTTGCTCTCACCCACCGCAAGCCTTTCTTTTCTCTCCTCTCTATGTGATATCCTGTGATCTCACTGCCACCATCATCAATTGGTCTTTTCCAACTGACAGTGGCAGTGTTCTTAGTGACATTCGAGATCTCTGGCTTTCCAGGAGGGCCAGGAGGACCTAAAAAAGGAAGAAAATTTGTGAGAAATCCATGATTTCCTAAACTTTCTATAAATGTTCATGTGTCAATTCTCCTTTATGCTCTACGTACCAAATCTGTCTACCATTTTGACAGGTTCAGACTGTACAGCTTCTCCTTTGCCATAATGGTTTACAGCTGAGACACGGAAAAGGTACTCATTTCCCTGGATAAGTTTGGTTACCACATGCCTGCAAGTCTGAATATCTTCAGAAACCACTGTCCACAAAAGTCGACTGGTTTCTCTCTTTTCAAGAACATAAGACTTAATTGGTGAGCCGCCATCTTCCAAAGGAGGTGTCCATGTAAGTGTTGCTTTTTCAGCAGAAACATTACTGATTTCAATAGGGCCTGGGGGACCAGGCACGTCAAGGACTGTTACCTTCACATGCTCTTCCTTTGTGCCGAAAGGATTGGTAGCAGTGATGGTATATTCACCAGCATCTTTTCTAGTGGCATATTTGATAGTAAGCATGGAAGATGTTGGGGTGGAAGTTATCTGAGCAATATCTGATGGCCTAATATCTTTTCCTGCCCTGGACCAACTTGACTTTGGAAGGGGTTTGCCAAGAATGCTAATGGCATTCAAAACAATGGTGTCCCCTGCTTTAACTGTAAGCCCATCTTTTATTGTGGGATCAAGGACAATAGTTGGTGCCTCTGCAAAGGAAAAAAAAATTAATTAGAAAAGGACAAAAGGTTTAATTGCTATTTTTTAAAATAAAGTTAAAAGTAAAATTGACCTACCATATTCATCCTTGCAAATAATGGTGCCTGTACTTTCCGATGGAGCACTGATGGCACCTGCTGTATTCTTTGCTCTAATTCTGAATTCATATTTTCCACCCTCAACAAGGTCAGTTACTGTAAAGGCACAGTCTGGGACATTAACATGGTTGGCTTTCATCCAAGACTTAGAAGGTAGATCCCGCTTCTCCACTATATATCCAGTTAACTTATGACCACCATCATATTTGGGTTCAGTCCATATGAGAGTCACTGAATTCCTTGTTACATTAATAACCTCAGGTTTGCCAGGAGGATCTAAAACATAAAAAGAGTCAAACACCAATGTTTGCTTCAGGCAGAAAATGCTCTTGGGGTTTTCTTAGTGTAATGACTTACCAATTGGATCAAGTGCCACCACTGGCTCTGATGGAAGGCTTGGCTTGCCCACACCTGCTAAATTGATTGCCATAACTCGGAATTCATATTCAAGGCCTTCGGTTAGTCCTGTCACTTTAAAATCTTTCATCCTTATAGGAGTCTTATTAGCTCTCTTCCACAAAAGGCTGTTTCTTTCCTTGAACTCAATATGATACCCTGCAAATAAGTCATGGATATGTTGATTCATATAGAAAACATAAATATAGATGGACTTTAAAAATTTATATTTTTCTCAAAACTATTTAGATAGGACATAATCATTCTTGCCATCTATACTTTTATTACCCAAGCATAGCACCATTTTTTTTTCTGGTATAGGCATATAGTTTTAACCAACATCACATATTATCATTAAGAAAGACCTTATTAGGGGCTCAGTGGTTTCAGCGCTTGCCTGGCAAGCACGAGGACCTGGGTTCAAACCCCAGCACCACGTACACAACTGAGTGTTGGAGCAACTGGGGCCATGTGAAAAACTAAATAAAAAAGTTGTTTCTCTCTCTCTCACTGTCCCTCTCAAAAAAAAAAAAAACCTTATTAACTGTTATATTAGGAAGTTTTCAATGAAATCAAACATTAACCATGTACTTAGTGCTGTGAATGAGCACACATTCATCTTGTTCTCAGGGAAGGAACATTGATATAAAAGCTAAGAGCAAATTAAATACCTGTAATTGGAGAGCCACCAGTTTTTCTGGGGTCAGTCCAAGTTAGAGATACTGAATCATGTCTGACATCCACAATATTGGGAGGTGGGGGAGCATCAGGCACATCTAGGAAAAAAGTTGATTATGATTATGTGAGATTTATAACTAAGAACCTCTACAAAACCATGTTTTGCTTGGTTTTCTGGCCTTCATGCACTTACCAAATGGATGTTTAGCCACTATTGGCTCTGATTTCAGGCCTTCTCCTACACCATATTTATTTTCAGCACTGACTCTGAAGGTATACTCCATACCCTCATGAAGTCTGGTTACTCTGAAGGTGGTTTTCTGGACAGCTGAGGCACATGTCACCCACTTGTTGTTCACGGAATCTCTCTTCTCTAGGATATAGTTGGTAATTTCAGAACCTCCATCATCCTTTGGAGGACCCCACTTCAAGGTCATGGCTTCTGCTGTGACTTCATCAAATTTGATTGGTCCAGTAGGGATGCCAGGCTTGCCAACAACTTTTATGGAAAGGGTTCCTTCCTTTGTGCCAGCAACATTCTTAAGTGTGATTGTGTATTTTCCAGCATCAGATTTCTGGCAGTCATATACTACAAGAGTTGTGTTAACTGCAGATGACTCAACACTGACTCTTGTGTCTGTTGGGAGAGGATCTTCCCCTTTCTTCCAGGATACTGATGGTGCCGGCTTGCCCTTTATGGGAATCTTAAGGCGGAAGTTGCTGTTCTCTTTAGCCAAGTAGCACAGATCAGGTAGGTCCTTTAAGTCAAGATCAGGAGCCACTGTAAAACAGCAGAGGTGAATTGTCATCATTTTTAAGATCAGGCAATTAACATTCAGATCACCATAATTTTTAAAGAATTTTCTTGATAAACTAGTGATTAGGGTTCAAGAACACATTTTTGATGCCTAGAGAAAATGGAGATGTACTGGGACAAGCTTACCGACATCGTCCTTGGCCACAACAGTGATTTCACTTGGGGTTCCTTCTCCATTTTCATTTTCAGCACTCACTCTGAAGGTGTATTCCTTCCCTTCAGTCAGATCTTTTGTGGTGTACTGCAGGCTTAATGATTTCATAACTCGTTGCCACTTATTTTCTTCAGTCAGGAAATCAACTACATATCCGGTAATTCGACTTCCACCGTCGCTACGAGGCTTTTTCCAGCCAATGGTACAAGATGACTTGGTTACAGACAATGCTTTCAGGTCCACAACAGGTCCAGGGGTTTCTAAAGCAAAAGAGAAATGATAAGGCTAAGCCCTGGAAACGAAGGTTGGATGTCACTCAGCTGGCTGGGGTGTTAGTGCATTTGCTCACCAGAAGCTTTGATGGCGTCCCGTGTTTCACCAGGGTCCCCGATGCCATACTCGTTTTCAGCAAACACCCTGAAGTAGTAAGACTTCCCCTCCTCCAAGTTAGATACTCTGAAGCTTGTTTTTGAGCACTCAGTTGTCACTGTGGACCAGGACTTCCTCTCTGCATCACGTTTTTCTACCACATAGTTTATGATGGGGCTTCCACCATCAATAATGGGAGGATCCCAGGTAACATAAGCAGAATCTTTGGATATTTCCTTAACAGTCACATTGACAGGTGGCCCTGGGGTATCTGGTTAAGAAAGAGTAAAAAAAGGAATATGTAAAAAATACATAAGCCATTGTTTAAAACATATGATTCTCTTTTTTTCAAATAGACTTACCAAGCACTTTTACTACAATGGTATATTCCTTTTTCCCACAGCTATTTTCCAGAGTTAAAATATATTTTCCTGCATCATATTTGTTTACATTTTCACAGCGCAAGAAAGTGTCAAAGTCAGTTGACTTTATGTCCAGTCCAATCCTTTCTCTTAGGTTGACATTTGGCTTAGACCAAGTAATCTTTGGTGGTGGACGTCCTTTTACTGGTACATACAGTCTCATTGTAACTCCAGCACGTAATATGAGTGTCTTCCTTAGTTCAGCATCAAGTTCTCCCTCAGGTGGAACTATTTAATTTGGGGATGATTAAAAAAAAGTTAAAGGTCAAATCATTTCCAAGGACTGGCTTTATCTCTTGTAAATAAATTTCTTTTCTAAAATTATTTTAGTCTTTAGAAAATCCTTAATATAATCTTCAGAACTATTTCAGTACTTTGTAACCATTGTTTATCCTTACATTTTCCAATATCCTTTGGCCTTAACAAAGTTTTCCTTGAAGGATCCATACCTCCCTTTCTTGTGAACCATACATGCTTTCAAACTCTACATATATTAAAGAAAGTAGGGGACCAGTCCTTAACTTTACTCCATTCTTGTTTTTTCTTGTATTAAGTGAAGGCACCTGCCATTCACTCTCTATTGTACAAAATTGGTGGAATATAATACCAACCAACTAAAAGGGGGTATTATAGAGAATAAGTGAATAGTAGAAACAAGGGGAAGGGAACTTAAGATGGAGGGTTTGCCAACTGCATTCTTATGGAGAGGGTAGATCAGAAGAGTAAACGAAAAAGTCATGAGAATGATAATAGTTCACTACTTAGTTAAAAAAAACAAACCTCTTTATTCTCAGAATAAAATTCCTACATTCCATATTCCTTTGAAGACACAAAATTCTCATGTATGTATGAAAAGCTTTTCAAAACCACAAATCACCATTTGGCCTCTTATACAATACTATAAAGTACTCACCCAGCTCTCCTAAAATGTACTTCCAGAGTTATGAATGCTAAAGCTTGTAAATAAATAATCTATATAAGAGTATTCTAGCCTCCCTCCTAGAATATGGGTGATGAGACAAGCCCTGTGTATTTCTCCTGGTAATACTTACTTAAGATGTCCTTGGGGTAGTGTTTATCTGGCACATCACTGGGGTCACTGAATCCAATCTTGTTAACAGCATACACACGGAACTGATATTCTGTGTTTTCCATCAGGCCAGTAACCTCAAAGCGGGTTTTCTGTAGTTTCTCTGGTAAATTGCACCTCACCCAGTGATCAGAGTCAGCTCGTTTTACTTCAACAAGGTAACCGATGATAGGGCTACCACCATCATAGGCTGGCTTGCCCCAGGAAAGACTCACGGAGCTCCGGGTTGTATCATATACTTTAGGGAAAGCTGGTGGACCAGGAGGATCTGATGAAAAACACAAATAGAAGACTTAATTAGAACTTCCTTTCTGCTTGTTTAATGCTGATTATAACACAGGTATGGAACTCTCATGAAAACTTACACAGAGGATCCTGAGCATAAGCAGCTTTGGATGCGTCACTGGGTTTGCCAGGTCCTGCTTTATTTATAGCTGTAACCCGGAATTCATATTCGGTACCTTCTTGGAGACCTGTTGCTTTTATTGTTCTTTCAATGACAGGTTTTCTGTTGACTTTTGTCCAGTTAACTGCCTGAGTTTCTCGCTTTTCAACCAAATAGCCAGTGATGGGTGAGCCGCCATCATCTGCTGGTGGTTTCCAGCTGACCGTCATGTGGTCTTTGGTTATGTTGCTGATGATAGGAGGATCACAGCGTCCAGGTGGGTCTGTAGGAATTGGTTGAAAGGTTAGTTTCTCAGGCTAACAGGTACTATTGAAAAAGGAAAAGGAAAAACTACAGGAAAATGTTCCTACCATATGGGTTTTTAGCAATTGCTGGTTCAGTGAAGATTGGATCACCCACTCCGTATTTATTTTCAGCACAGATGCGGAACTGATACTCATGGCCCTCTATAAGTTTCTCCACGCTGCAGCTGGTGATGGGCACTGTAGCAGAGACTTGAGCCCAGTTGGGCCTGCTTGTTTCACGTTTGTCAACAATGTAGTTGGTGATTTCTGAGCCTCCATCTTCAAGAGGAGGTTCCCAAGAAAGCAATGCACGATCTGAATACATTTTGTTGATTTTAACAGATGCTGGAGGACCAGGCTTATCTGAAAGGACAAGGAATAAAAGTGAAGTTTTTTACAAACAGGGGAATCCATGTAGAATAAAAGTCTGGAGATCTGAACTGCAGTCTTGATACCATTAACTTCCTTATGACCTGCCATTGGCTTAATTTTTCAGAATCTGTTTCCACAAATGTAAAATCAAGTATCAGGAACATTTGATTTCTAATACTCTTCTGTAAAACACTATTCTGAGATAAGATTAATCTGTGCTTATGAAATACACATTAGGTTATATAATTTTATCATATACTACCTTGTAAAATCTCATGTATGTCCCATTAACCTACCTCAAATACAGAATTCCAATTAAATGCTTAAGTTACCTAATACTTTAAGCTTAATGGTAGCTGATTTGGAACCACTTGAATTTTCAGCAGTGATGGTGTAGTCTCCCGAGTCCTTTCGGTTGACGCTGAAGAGGTCTAAGGTGCACAGGTTCCGCTTCATTGCCATCTTTATGCCTTCTGCTGGTTTTAGTGGTGTGCCATCTTTCTTCCAAGAAACTGTTGGCATCGGTTTACCAAAAACAGTAGCATCCAAGCAAACATTAGTTCCAGCTTTCACAGTAAGCAAAGATTTCATTGCCACACTCAGGTCTATCCTGGGAGGAACTGGAAAGAAATGAGATGAAAAGAACTTACTGTATGCAAAACTATGCTATATAATTCTTTCTAATAATATTGAGAAATTCATGTGCTCTATCTCAAATGGGATTTTTGTGTTATTTATTTTCTAATTTCTAATATATTTATAATTACATATATTTATGGGATGCAGTGTGATGTTTTGCTATATGTATGCACTGTAGAATGATTAAGTCAAGCTAGTTAATGTATCTATCACTTCACCTATTCAGCATTTTTCCGTGGTGAGAACATTTAGAATCTACTCTTAGCAATTTTGAAATATATTTTATTAATTATGGTTACTGTGTTATGCAATAGATCACCAAGATTTATTCTTCCTCTGTTACTACAACTTTGAACCCTTTGAGATCTCTTCCTTCCCCATCTCCTTACTCCCCAGCCTCTGGCAACCACCAAGAATAGCATTTTTTAAAGTAAGATATTCATTATAAAAGTAACACAAATTTAATGAAGACATGTGACAATGCCAAAAATAGAAAGGAAAAGGTAAATTCCCATAATGTCATTTAAATGCATTTTTTTTGTTTTCCTTCTGTGAAATGTGTACTGTTGAAATTACACAATTCTCGATTTTGTATCCTGATTTCTAGTTGAGCATGTTAAGAGTCTCGGTAATCATGATTTTTAGTGTCATATACTAAGTACCTATCATTTAGTTTTCCTTTTCTCATAGGTGTAAACTGAACTTCTTATTAGAAGCAATGCATGTCATGAATTACACACATTTTTGCCCATGATACTCAATGGAATCTTACCATTTTCTGCGAGGATAGTCACTGGGTCAGAGGGTTCAGAAGGCTGGCTGATGTTTACTGCAGTCCTGGCAATTGCTCTAAACTGATACTGAGCATTCTCTTCTAAGCCAGTAGCTGTATACTCTTCCTGGGGAATCTGGTGAGGTGTAGTATTACAACGGACCCATTTATCACCAGGAAGTTTGCAAGCTTCTACGAAATAGCCTATGATTTTGCTGCCTCCATCATGCTTGGGGCGAGCCCAAATGAGGGATGCACTATTTTTGGTAACATCAATAACTTCAGGTTTCCCAGGAGGATCTAAAATCAAAAGAGAAATTCTCAGTATGTATATTCCTAGCAGAATTTTAAACTCCACATTTCACATTATTACCCCTACTGCTAAGGAACATGTCAACAGGATGACAGTCACTCCATTTTAATAATCATCGAACCAAGAAGCACTTTTGAGTCCTTGCTACATGCTTCAAAGAGTTACGTATAGCAGACTTTCATTGTATGTGTGTGTGAGAGAGACCCTATTCTTGAAAAGCAGTCATCTTCAGAGGCCCAAAAATTTAAATGTGACTCTACAATACTGAAAAAATGCTCACCAACTGGCATTCTTGCAGTTACATATTCTGTTGGTTTGCTGGGTGGGCTGGAGCCGGCTTTGTTTAGGGCGTAGATTCTGAACGAATACTCCAGACCTTCCACAAGGCCTGCACAAGGGTATTCAGTTGACCGGACAAGAGTATCATTAGCTTTTACCCAGAGCAAGCTGTTTCTTTCTTTGCGTTCAATCAGGTAACCAGTGATGGGACTCCCTCCATCACTGTCTGGCCTGTCCCAGGCGACAAATATGCAGTCCTTGTTGACTTTGGTGACTCGTGCGTTCTTTGGTTCACTAGGAACATCTGGGGACAAAGATAAGGGAAATGCCACTTTCTGCTTTAAGTAACAGACTAGAAAGAAAAGCTATTGTTTTCCCCTGAAAAATACATACCAAATGGGAACTTAGCAAGCATCTTTGGAGATGTGAGAGGCTCTGAAATGCCAAATCGATTTTCAGCACGGACCCTGAAGATATACTCCTGGCCTGGGATCAGCTTCCCAACCCTGCAGGAAGTTTTCGTGACTGAAGCTAGAGCCGTGACCCAGTCCCCTCGGCTGACATCGCACTTCTCCACTATGTAGTTGGTGATGTTGCTGCCTCCATCCTCTAGAGGGATGTGCCATGACAGGGAGCAAGCATCCGAGTCAATGTCAGAAATGTCGAATGGAGGCTGGGGTGGCCCAGGCGCATCTGTATGAAGCAAGAGGAAAGGAATAAGAGCAGAGATATGGTAGGAAAGAATGTTTCTGTCTTCATGCTTCCGTGGCCATTTGTCTCCTGCTTAACCTACCCATGACTGTAACTTTGATTTTCTGAGTGTCTGTTCCAGAGCTGTTCTCTGCTGTCAGGCTGTAGTAACCACTGTCTTTCCTAGTAACATCTTTTATGATCAGAATTGAAGAGCTGTCTGCTTTGTGCACGGCCAGGTGGCTGGATGTGACAACTTCATCTTCTCCTTTCTTCCATTTACAGATGGGATGAGGCTTTCCATACACATGGGCTTCAATTCGAAGTTTCTTTCCAGCTTTAATAGTAATTTGCTCTGGCATAAGGATCTTTGGTGGTACTAAAAGTAAAATGAAAATACATTAATTTTGGAGGGGTTAATTTTGGTGGGAAACTATGCTAATGTTTTTGAAATTGTGAGTTACAACCTCTAGTAGGTTCAAATTAATGTTTGCATCATGACCAATATTTTCAAAAGGAATGAAATAGAATACAACAGAAAATAACAGATACAAAAGGATAGGTATTGTTTCAAGAAACTTCTTTTAAATATATATGTGCATATGTATGTTCTGTGTCATGATTTAAAATTTATTTACTGTGTGTTACCACTGTGTTTCGGGTACTTCTAGAACTACATTTCTCAGGGAGAAATGTCTACATGGCCAAAGAAAATTCTAGTCAATTTTTATCAGATGATATTAATGACGCAGTGACTACTTACACAGTTGCTCTTTGGCTTCATATACTCCTTCAGCTTCTCTTGGCAAGCTGACTCCAACAGCATTTCTGGCCACTACTCTAAATTTGTATTTCTTTCCTTCCTTTAAGCCAGTGACAACCAGGCTGAGATCTTTTACCACAGAGTACTCTGTCCAGCGGTCTGCAGGCTGTTCTTCTTCTCTGTAACTAATAATATAGCCATCAATTTTAGCACCTCCATCACGCAGGGGAGGTAACCAGGCTAATGTAGCACTGTTCTTTGTCATTTCAGCCACTTCCAGTTTTCTTGGGGGATCCGGCTCACCTAGAAAAAAAATATACTTTAGAAAAATTGTTTAGGCAATGTAATCAAATTCCCTTTGTTCATGTATGTAAGAGTTTTAGTGTATTATTTGCCTCAAAGTATTTGAAACCTACAGTTCACCTATATGTTGAAAGTAAAAAGTACAAGATGAGATAGGTCACCAAAGGCTTTCCTGGGTGGGTCAGCTATTTATTGTACTATTAGGATTTTCACAAATTAAATCACTTTCAGTAGTGGATTAAAATTGTATTAGTATCTTACTAAAATAGGTTCCTGGAATCCGAAGGAGACTACTTACTTAGAGGATCTGATGCAAGCACTGGTTTGGGAATGTCTGTTGGGACACCAGGGCCATACTCATTGACAGCGGTTACCCTGAAGAAATACTCATTCCCAGGGACAAGATTGGTTACATGGAAGCTTGTTTTCTTAACTTCTGGAGAAACTGTTGACCACGTCTTTCTCTCTGTTTCACGTTTCTCCACAATATAATGAGTCACTTGGCTCCCACCATCATTTTCAGGAGGGGCCCAGGAAACATGGCATGATGTTTTGGTGACATCCGAAACTTTTAAATTAGATACGGGTCCAGGAGTATCTGTAAATAATCACAGAATCAGATATACCTGTCTCATCAGCAGGCTTCCTAATTTGTTTTTGAAGTGGGAGGGAGAAGCTTTTAGTAACCCACCTAGTACTCTGACGTTCACAAATACAGCCTTTTCTCCTGCAGGGTTCACGAGTGTTAAGGAATATTTTCCAGAGTCATCTCGGGTAGAATTGGGGATGACAAGGAAGGCCATAGTATCAACCAGATCAACTTGTCCTTTCCTGACCACATTATCAATACCCACTTTTCGCCAAGTGACTTTGGGAGCCGGTCGCCCTCTTACTATTGCAAATAGTCGAATAGGGCATCCTGCTCTCACAATGACCAGTTTTCTCATGCTGGCATCCAAATCAATCTCCGGAGGTTCTGCAAGTGACATTAAGGTCATTAGTTGACTTTTCCAAATGTGGGGAGGTCATATGAGAAATGAAGTGAAAATGAGTCAAGTGCATAGGAGAGCCTCACCTAGGATTTCTTTAGGTCTGATAGCTTCCTTTAGTTCTGCAGGGCGCCCAATGCCAACCTGGTTTTGGGCACACACCCTGAACTCATACTCCTGGTTTTCATCCAAGCTGGTAACGGTGAATTCCATGCGGACCAGTTGTGCGGCAGCATTGCACCTTTTCCATCCTTCATCGGGTGATGCATCTGCTATTTTGGGTCTCATTTCCACAACATATCCAATAATTGGTGCACCACCATCATAGACTGGTTTTCCCCATCCAAGGGTTATGGAACTTTTGGTTGTATCAACTACTTTGAGATTGGTTGGTGGACCAGGTGGTTCTGAAAATATATAAAAATATACACATGATTAACTAACTACTAATGTTAGTGTGGAGTTTTATATAGTCAATCCCAAATTAATAAAAAATTAATCATTCAGTTTATCAATTACTGAGATCTTATTTTCCTTTGCAAAACTTAGACTCTACATTGTTTGTACATTTTAGGTAATTTGATAAAAGGTCTATTTGGAAAAGTATTGGTTAAAATAAAGTTTTGATATTATGGATTAATTAATTTATCTAATACCTCTGTGCTTGAGATTAGGAATCAATGTAATAGTAGAAAAAACAAGAACATTTTACCTATGGGGTCTTTTGCCACCACAGGTCTTGATGGTAAGCTTGGTTCTCCAATTCCAACCTCGTTTTCAGCCTTGACACGGAACTGGTATTCATGTCCTGGGAGGAGATTCTGTACTTTCAGACGTCTCTCAGGGATGGCACTTTTGTTAACAGGGACCCATCGCACTGCATGTTTTTCCTTTTTCTCCAAGTAGTATCCTGTGATAGACTTTCCACCATCATATTCAGGTGGGTTCCAAACCACAGTCATTTCTTCTTTGCTTACTTTAGTGACTTCTGGGGGATCAGGACGACCAGGTCTATCATACTTGGTTTTTGCTATGACTGGTTTACTTTCTGTTGGAGGCCCTGTGCCTATTTTATTTTCTGCGCGGACTCTGAAAATATATTCATTTCCTTCTATGAGACGTGTTACTGTAGCACTGGGTGTCAAGACATTAGCAGAATAGGTAGACCAAACCATTCGCTTGCTCTCACATTTTTCTAGAATATAATTTTGGATTTCACAGCCACCATCATCTTCTGGTGGATCCCAGCGAATAGTACACCGGTCACTGGAGACATCACTGATTTTCAGATTCCTTACAGGTCCAGGCTTATCTAAAACATTGACAGTGGCATAGGCCGTAAAACTGCCAGCTGTGTTTGTTGCTGTAACTACGTATTTACCACCATCACTTCGCTTGGCTTTAGTAAGTGAGAATTTAGATGACTCAGCACTGGTATCAATCTTGACCCTTGGTGATCTTGTTAAATCTGTAGCATCTTTGTCCTTGGTCCATGCAACTTCTGGAAATGGTTTGCCTCTAACTCCGGCCTCAAGTCTAATGGTGTCCCCTGCTTTGACAGTTAGCACCCCACTTAATTTCAGATCCAGTACTGGTTTCTGTAAGTCTTCCTTCACAACAACTTCCTCTGTCTTTACCCAATCACTTTCTCCACCCTCATTCTTTGTCTGCACTCTGAACTCATAAATTTGGTTTTCAACACATTTGTCAACCATGTAGTGTGTTTCCTTAATGCTTCCTTTATGTACTCTTTCCCAGTCAGTAGAGCCCTTCAGCCTCCTTTCAACATGATACGATAGATTTGGGCTGCCACCATCATAATCAGGCCGCCGCCACTTTAGATAGACAAATGTCTTTCCTTTATCTGCAATATGAAGGTTTTCAGGCTCACCTGGCCTATCAATAGGGTTAATGGCCAGAATTGGAGTTTTTGTTTCAATGGTTGGCCCAACTCCTACTTTATTCTCTGCACAAACTCGGAAATAGTATTCATTGTTAGCTAAAAGGTTGGCCTTTATTAATCTCTTGGTGACATCTGAAGCAACAATTGACCAACCTTTCTGATTTGGTTTCCGATATTCTACTATGAAATTGGTTATTTCTGAGCCACCATTATCTAGTGGATTTTCCCAAGAAATGGTACAGTTCTCTTTAGTTACGTTGCTAACCCTCAAATTCTGGCAAGGCCCAGGTCTGTCAAGGACGTTAACAATGGCTGAACCTTGGGCATGTCCACTGCTGTTCTTGGCTGAGATGATATACTTGCCATGATCTGCCCTAACAGCTTCTTTAATTTGTAACTCAACACGAGGCAGATCATGAATTAGGTCAACCCGTTTTTCTCGGACCAACACTTTGCCTTCCTTAGACCAAGTTATGTCAGGTTCAGGTCTGCCTTTAACTCGAGCAAGAATGTGGATGGTTTGGCCCACTCTCACGGTAATAACGTCACGACAAGTAACATCCAGTTCAACTTCTGGAGGATGGAGGATGTCTTTTGCAATCACAGATTCTGCCAGCTCTCTTGGTTCTCCCTCACCCACTATATTAGCTGCTTTTATACGGAATCTGTATTCATTTCCTTCGATTAGTCCAGGTACCCTGAAGGCACATTGCCTAATGAGCTCATCCTTATTAATCCTATTCCACTGTGCTGTACCAGGTTTCTGACATTCCACTACGTATCCTAGAATGGGGCTTCCACCATCACTGAGGGGCTTTGTCCACACCAAGTCAGCTGATTCTCTACTCTTATCTTTCAATTTAGGATTAATAGGTGGCCCAGGGGGTTTGATGGGCCGGCAAGCTTTTATTGGGTCAGAACTTGGGGATGGATTGCTTAGTCCAGCAAGATTTTCAGCAAAAACTCTAAATTCATATGTATTTCCCTCATAGAGTCCAGTCACTCTGAACTTCAGGTCTGCTATTGGTGTTTTGTTGACCCTCACCCACTTGCCAGTTATTTCGCGACGTTCCACATAGTAACCAGTTATTGGACTGCCACCATCAGATTTTGGCAGGGTCCAAGACACAGTTGCAGCATTTTCTGTAATGTCAGTAACCACTGGTTTACCAGGAGGAGATGGAGGACTAAACTTATGTTTAGCAACAGTAGGTGTGGAGTCAAGCGGAGGACCAACACCCATCTTATTCTCTGCTCTCACTCGGAAAATGTATTCACAGCCCTTTTGCAGATGTGGGATTTTCAGCTTCATCTTACTGCTTCCTGAAGAGACAACACCCCATGTGTCTTTTCTTGTATCTTGTTTCTCAACAATATAATTGATCACAGGGCTTCCACCATCATCTTTAGGTGGCTGCCATGAGATAGTCATATATTCAGGGGTAACATCCAGAATATTGATAGGACCTGTTGGTGGACCAGGGACATCAAGAACAGTAAGGTGTACAGCTACTGTTTTGGTGCCAGCTGCATTGGAAACTGTGATTTGATATTCCCCAGTGTCTTTCCTTAAACAGTTCTTGATGGTAAGTACTGAGGAGAAGCTGTCAGTTTCAACTTTGTAGTGTTCATCTGTTTGAATCTCACTCCCATCAGTTGTCCACTTTGCAGTAGGAACAGGCACGCCTCTTATGATAGCAGGGAATCTGACTGTAGTTCCAGCTTTTACCACAAGCCCTTCAATTAATTTCACATCTAGCTCTATAGATGGAGGCACTGGAAGATAAACATGAGGAAATTAGGTTCCAATGCTTACAACATACATAATTTAAAGAAATAATACTGCCAATCCAAAAATTACCTAGTTTTTCTTGGCATTCTATTGGGATAGTTGTATCAGGGAGCCCCAGACCCACAATATTTTCAGCTTTTACACGGAATCTATAGGTCTTTCCTTGTTGTAGTCCAGTAACAACACACTCTAAATTTTTCACAGTCTTGAACTTAATCCAGTCCTCAGCACCTTCTTCTTGATATTCCACCAAATACCCCGTGATTGGAGAGCCCCCATCACGATCTGGCTTATTCCAGACAAGGGAGACTTCAGTCTTGTCAACATCCACATGGTGTAAGTCCTTGGGTGGCCCTGGGGGATCTATAAAAAAAAATAATGATGATGAATAAGTAGTTTTCTCAAAGACAGAATCTTTAAAAAAAATTATGATGATGATGAATCAATAGTTTTCCTAAAGACAGATAACTTTGTATCCAGAGAAACCAACTCACGGAGAGGATCCACTGCCTTGATGGGCTTAGGTGTCTCAACAAAAGGACCACGTCCATATTGGTTCTCAGCAGCTACTCGGAAGAGATACTGATTGCCTTCAGTAAGATGTTTGGCCAAGTGACTCTTTTTCTTTGATGTAGTTGAAATAGGTGACCACTGGGCACTGGCAACATCTTTTCTCTCAACCACATAGTTTGTCACAACAGAACCACCATCATCCAGGGGTTCCTTCCAAGTAAGGTAACAAGAATCTTTCCTAATTTCGCTGACTTCCAGATCTCTAGGTGGCCCAGGTTTATCTAAAAAGTGTTAAATAATAGTTATATAAGCAATTTAATCCAGATAAGAACAAAATATATATCAACATTTACCTATAATGGTGTATTAAAATTCTTACCTAATACAAGTACTTTCACTGAGACAGTTTTGGATCCTGCTGGATTCTCTACTGTTAAGGAATATATTCCACCATCTTCATGGGCAGCATTACAAATTTCAAGCTTGCTACCAACTGGAGTAACATCAATTCGTGCTTTAGTTGGAGCCTCTCTGTCTTCTTTTTTCCAGGTTACTTTTGGGAATGGCACTCCTTTGATGATGGCACTAAGTCTTAAAGTATCACCAACTTTAATGTATTGTTCTCTTGCCATGTTGGCATCAAGAATCAACTCAGGGGGCTCTAAAATAAAAAGAACAGTACATTCAAGGTCGATTAGTGAATGTATGTTAGAATTAGGCACTTTCAGTCAAGTATCTATTTTCCTTGCAAATGTTGATGAAAACATTTTACTCACCAAGTCTGTCTTTTACTAGCACTGGCTCTGGAACATGAGCTGGATCTGATTCACCAGCTTCATTGACTGCCAACACTCTGAACTTATAGGTTTGACCATCCCGAAGACCAGTGACTTTATATTTGGTTTCAGGACATGACTCAGGAGTGTGATTGGCTCTTCGCCACTCTTCATCACCAACTTTCTGGTACTCAACAATATAACCCAGTATCTTGCTCCCACCATCATGACGTGGTGGCTGCCAAGTTAGGTCAACTGAATTACATGTTGTATCTATTGCTTCAGGATTGACTGGTGGACTTGGTTTAGCTACATAAAAAATTAAGACAAACCAAAAATGTGTTAAAACATAGATGGGAAAAAAGTTGGATAATAAGAAAACTGAATGAGTGCTTCAATACTATACCAATTGGATCTCTAGCAAAGACTGGTTTGGATGGTGGACTTGGATCTCCAATACCAATTTCATTTTCTGCAGAAACCCGGAATTCATACTGACATCCTTCTAAAAGATCAGGAACTCTAAATTTAGTGTATGGGTGGATAGGCTCTTTTGTAACTCTGGCCCATCGTTTAGACATAGTTTCCCTCTTTTCTAGAATGTAGTTGGTGATGGGCTTTCCTCCATCATGTGGCTTGTTCCAAGTTACCAATGCAGAGTCTTTGGTGACTTCTGTAACAATTGGCTGATCAGGTGCATCAGGAACCCCTACAACAAATGTTTGAAAAACATGTTAGAAGCTTAATTCTTCCTGTTAACTACATCAAGCATTTATTCCTCCAAAAGAAATGTACGTACTGAACCGATCTTTGGCTTTCATTGAATCAGACACCAGAGGATCACTTATTCCATAGAGATTTTCAGCATGTATACGGAAAATGTAATCTTTTCCTTCAAGCAGTTTAGGAACTTTGCATGTTGTTTTAGCACTTGCAGATGTCACAGGCATCCAAACATCTTTACCCAACTCCTTCTTCTCAATAATATAATTGGTGATTTCACTTCCTCCGTCATCTAAAGGTGGCTTCCAGGAGATAACCATGTAATCTTTGGTCACCTCATCAAAAGTGACAGGTCCTACAGGTGGTCCAGGACGGTCTGCAGAAAAGAAAATCAGAGCACAAAGTGTTGTTTCCACCTTGCTTTTGAAGGAACAGAAGGTCTATTATCCTTGCTAAATAATACTTACCAACAACATTAACTTGACAGAAACCTGTTCTGGAGCCTGTACTGTTCTCTACAACAACAGAGTATTTGCCAGAGTCTGAACGTTTGGACTTGGTCTTCTCGAGAGCAAGTGTTGTCAGAGTGGTCTTTATATGAGTACGATCATCTTCTAGCACATCAGCTTCATCTTTGAACCAACTAACCTTAGGCTTTGGTTTGCCTGAGTAACGGCCAGTGAGGGCAAAAGCTTCGCCAACCCGAACCGTGAGCTTATCTCTGAAGTCTAGGTCAAGTGTTGGGGGAGCTAAAAGTTATAAAGATAAACACAAGTCATTTTTCCTGATGTCTATAGCAACTGTGTGAATGTACAGATTTTCATAATATAAACTGTAGCAGACACATACCCAACTCATCCTTGCAAGTGATTGGCTTGGTGCAAAATGATGGTTTGCCTTGTCCAACAATATTGACAGCACTGACACGGTATTCATAGGTATCTCCTTCTTTTAAGCCTTTAACAGTATATTTTCTACTAAGCAAATTGTCATTTGTAACTTTGTGGAATTTCTCAGTTCCGATGAGCCGGCTTTCTAGGACGTAGTTAATGATTTCTGATCCGCCATCATACTTAGGAGGATTCCAAGTCAAAGTTACAGTATCTTTAGTAACTTCTTTGACTTCCAGGTCTTCAGGTCGCTCTGGTACAGCTAAAAATATGAATACAGTGAACAAAGTGTCATATTAAGAATGTAGTAGTATGTAGTAAAGACCCCTGGCTGAGGACTGCATTTCAACATTGAACTATCTGCCTCAGTAAATAACAAAAGTGACTCATCATACAACTATATGGTGACAGATTTTTGTCACCATGGTCTTTTATTAAATAATTACACTTGCTTTAAGTTGTACTTACTTATTGGATCTCTGATGACAAGTGCAGTTGGTGTCTCAACAAATGGACCCATGCCAATACTATTTTCAGCTGCAATTCGGAAAAAGTAGGCTTTTCCTTGAATGAGACCCTGGACAGTTGCATTTTGTCGGGTGACTGTGTATGTCACTGGGGTCCATGCTTTGCGGTCAGCTTCCCGCTTCTCAATAACATAATTGGTGATAGGAGAGCCTCCATCATCTTCTGGAGAAAACCATGTCAGTTTGCAGGAGTCATTGGTTAGATTATCAGAGAGGAATGGTATTCCAACAGGACCTGGAACATCTGGAAATAAGAGGAAAAGATTTCAAGCTGCTTGTCTTCAATGAACTATAGTACTCAACATGTTACCCCCTGCTTTTAAAAAGGAGATAAAAATGTGGTTATGAAGAAATTAAGGTTTTGTGTCTATCGAGTTGTTTCTACCCCTGCTATCAATATCCAGCCATATTTTAAAGTGAAGTAGGTTTGCAACAGTTATTGGCTGCCACAGTGTAGGTAGAAGCTGAAGAGAGAATAAAATGCAAAATTTGTGAGGGAGGGAGCAGCAGGAGAGGGGTGAAGAGTGGCATGATCACTTTGGGTCATTTCCTCTCCAAGGGGGGAAGAGGGAGAGATGGTTTTTCTGGGTGATGAGCAAATCAATGAGCAGCACAGGAAGGCTTGGAATTTTAATGTGGAATGCACGAGTTCTCCAATTACAGTAATGGTTATTCAGGAGTAAAAGGGTTTAGGAACTGGGAACCAAACTATAAGTTTCTAGAACTACTGCTGAATGAAATGGTTTTCTTTATGCCACTTAAATATTAATTATGTCAGTAGAAGACTATTTCAAGTACAGCTTAACTTAAAGCAAGAGCTCTGAGTGGGAGGGATTCACTTCCTAGTCAAACCATTGGACTAAAGAAGCTAATGAGAGGCATGAAAAATCTTGTAGAGTTCAACTTGTTCAGTGACAAAAAATGCAATGTTGACAACCAAGTATGATGCTCTTCAATTAGAATACTGAAACCCTGAGAGACTTTTTGCATTGTTATGACAATAAGCAAATGAATTTAATTTTGTGAAAATGATCATCACTGGCAGATTCTTAGACATTCATGTACATAAAGGATGCTGTTTTGGAAATGATATAATAACATAGTCTATGTTTATGGTGGTATATTGTATAAAATAGCACCTTACAAAACTTTATGTGTAGTTGGAATACAACCATGTAGAATGTATAGAGGATAAGAAGGCAAAGAGGAAAAATTGTGAATTCAAAAGAACTGTGGGATTATGGGTGATTTTTCTTCTTTTCCAAAACGTTTATAACTTAATTTTATTATGACATAGTTTCATTGTAGATGTAATAAAAAATACTTGTTAAAAACGTTGCATGAACAAAGTGAAAGTTTTTACCTAATACATCAACAATAATGGTCTTCTTTCTTTCTCCCCCTGCATTTTTGGCAAGAAGAGAATAGATGCCTTGATGACTTCTCTGGCAATTCTTGATGACCAGGGATGAGCTGATGGCTGTGGTCTCAATGTTGGCTTCTTGAGGTAAGGCTCTTTCATTCATGTTCCAGGTGACAGTTGGAGGAGGCTTCCCAGACACATAAGCAATGATTCGGATCACCCCTCCAGCATGGACCACAATCCTGTCTCTGACACTCGCATCTAGCTGAAGGTCAGGTGAAACTGGGAAAAAATTGAAAATTGCAAATGTGATTTCCACTTTCAATCTAAAACATAAATATTGAAGGAATTATAGAAGCATTGGTCATTACCAATTCTGTCCTTCATTTCAATGATATCTGTGACTTCTCCAGGTTCTCCAATGCCAGCAATGTTAACTGCTCTCACTCTAAATTTGTAGAATGCCCCTTCTTTTAATCCTGTCACAACTAGTTTTGTTCCTCTCACTTCTTTGTCTTTAGCCTGTGGGGGGGGGAATCATAAACATTTTATAATTAGTTCTTTATAGCTTGTTGCTTTAATAACTTTCTTCAATATAACCAGCAGCCCACTTAGTCTCTTTAGGAAAACTGTTGCCAATATAGTCTCTAAGGATCAGATTTTATAGGCAGCACCAAATGGAATAACATGCCTAGAATTATGTTTTAATATTATTTCAAATAGGCCTAGAGATATAGCTTAGTAGTATATTATTTACCTAGCATACATGAGATGCTATGTTCAATTCCCAGAATGCAAATTAATGAATAAATTAATTATCATCAAATGATTGAAAAAAACTACAATGATTTTATTCCAGTTTTTTATGATTTATAAGCAAAATATGTCTTGTTATTAAGTTTTTTAATGAGAGAGAAAGAAATAATCAGTTTTATTTATTCATTCATTTGGTTTTTGTTTCTTTGACACTCAGTTGTGTTTGTGGTGCTGGGGTTCAAAGCCAGGTCTTTGTGCATACCAGGCAAGCACAATAATACTGCTGAGCCACTGCTCCAACCCCTTGTTACTCACTTTTGATTAATTAGTTTTAACTAACACATAATAGTTGTACATAATTGTGGGGCATGGTGTGGTAATTTATGTGGTAGTTCAGTACATATATACAAGGCTGGTAATGTGGTTCAGTGGCAGAGCATTTTCCTGGCATGCATGAGACCCTGGGTTTTATCCCTAGCACCACCACAAAAAAATCTACCAATCAGTCCCATGCATACAATGTGTGATGATCAACTCAAGATAATAAGCATTTCCATCTTCTTAAACATTTATCATTTCTTTGTGCTGGGAATCTTCAAACTCTTCTAGTTTGTTATCTAATATATGATAATTTGTTGTAAACTATAGTTACCCTAATGTGCTATAGAACTTTTTCTTCCTGTTCCCCATTCTAACTATTATTGGGCCTCCCTCCAGCTTCCCTATCCCAACCTGATTAAATTTTTGACATTAACATATATTTCCTTTGTGATGTTATTTTTCTGATTTCTTAATCCAAAAATATAGATATAGGTTCTCTCATGATGCTCTTGATTAGATATTTATCTGTGCAAAAACTTTTTAGTTTAATTGCATACCATTCATTTATTCTTGACTTTACTGCTTGAGGCATGGGAGTTTTGTTGAGGAAGGCGCTGCCAACTCCTATCTGCTGTAGTGTTGACCCTACTTTTTCTAGTAAGTTGAAAGTTATTGGCTTAATATCCAGGTCTTTGACCCATTTTGATTTAATTTTTGTGCAGGGTGAAAGATAAGGATCCAACTTCAGTTGTCTACACATGGCTGTCCAATTTGACCAACACCATTTGTTGAACAGACTATCTTTCTTCCACACTATGCTTTTCCCCCCTTTATCAAATATCAAATAGTTAAATATATGGGGGTTTGTGTTAGGATTTTCTATTCTGTTCCACTGATCTTTGGTTCTGTTTTGATACCAATACCATGCTGTTTTTGCTACTACAGCTCTGTAGTATAATTTCAGGTCAGGAATTGAGATACCTCCTACTTTTTCCTTTCTATAGAGTAATGTTTTGGCTAGTCTGGGTCTCCTATTGTTCTTTGCCTGCTACACCTTGGACAGAGGGCTAATTTCCAGAATATACAAGGAACTAAAGAAACTAAACACCAAACAATCCAATCAATAAATGGGCTACAGATCTAAAAAGAAACTTCTCACCAGGGGAAGTACAGAAAGCCCATAATATATGAGAAAATGCTCTACATCATTAGTTATAAGGGAAATGCAAATCAAAACTTCAATGAGATACCACCTCACTCCTGTTAGAGTCGCAAAAATGAAAAATTCTAACAACAGAAGCTGGAGGTGATGAGGGGAAAGAGGAACACTGTTACACTGCTGGTGGGACTGCAAACTGGTTCAGCCACTATGGAAAGCAGTGTGGAGAATCCTCAAAAAATTAAGGATGGAACCACCTTATGACCCAGCTATCCCACTCCTGGGCATTTTCCCAAAAGAGTTAGAATCAGCGTATTATAGTGATATGGCTTCCACAATGTTTATAGCAGCTCAATTTACTATAACTAGATTATGGAACCAACCCAGATGCCCCTCCCTCAACGAGCAGATACAAAAACATACATACAATGGAATACTACTCAGCCATTAGAGAAGATGATATTATGGCTTTTGCAGCCAAATGGATGGAGATGGAAGGAATTATGCTAAGTGAAGTATCCTAATCTCAGAGACTCAAGGGCCAAATGGTATCTCTCATCTCTGGAAGCTAGAATACATGGGGAAGCAGTATGTTAAACGGCTAAGCTAATAATAACTTCAAATTGTATGATTCCCAATGCAACAGGGAGATGACTCGCTAGTTCACTTGAAGGCGTAGAGAGGGGGCCAAGGGTGGGGGGAAGGAAGTAGGAAGAAATCCTAGGAGACTGAGGGTGGGAATATGGGGGAATCATCTCAGAAGGAGATCTCTGTGCTACATGAGATATCCATTTAACTCAGGAGTTCTTCTGGGGGAAAAAGCAAAAACCCAAGCTGGACATCCATGATATGGCATTAGCTCTGGATAACTAAGTATATATACATTGGTTCTTGAATGTTTGATAATGTTTCCCCCTCAATTGTATCTCTATTTCCATCTAATTAAAAAATATAAAAAATATAGATGTATGCTAATGGGATTGTGAATACATTTTTTTCATTCATGGTACATTTCCTTAAAGCCAAGTTTTATTTCCTTAAAGCCAAGTTTTAACTACCTTTTCCCATTCTTCTTTTCCTTCTTCCTTATATTCAACAATATATCCAGTAATTTTAGATCCACCATCTTTTAATGGGGGAGACCATTCTAGGTCCACGGATGATTTAGTCCAGTCTGTCACTTTGGGAAACGGAGGGCCAGGAGGAGCTGGAACAAACCAGTGTGCGTTAGTACTTCTGACTTTTCCATGGAACTTTGGAAGATAAGATATTTTATAAAAGGAATGGATTCAAGACCTACCAATTGGATCTCTAGCAGTCACTGGATCTGATGGCAGACTTGCTGGACCCACACCAGCAGCATTGATTGCATACACCCGGAACTGATAGTCAGAACCTTCAATAAGACCTGTCACTTTGTAAGAAACACCCAAAGTCATGGCTTTGATAGGGTCTCGGTTCACCCTCTTCCATCTCTTCGAAGTGGTGTCTTTCATTTCTAGCCAGTATCCAGTCACTGGAGAGCCTCCATCATATTCTGGCTCTTCCCAGTTGACAGTCATGGAGTTACGAGTCACACTGCTAACTGTTGGTTTATCTGGTGCCCCAGGGACAGCTGTGGGAAAAACAATACATTAATATGTAAGAAAATATACACAACACAGATAAGAATGGCTTTGATGTGAAATGCGAGCTAACTTACAGAAGAGGTTTCGTGCTGTTTCAGGTTCACTGTCAAGTGGTTCTCCAATGCCGTATTTATTCTGTGCCATGATTCGGAATACATATTCATGGCCTTCCAGCAATTTGGGAATTGTGTACATGCACTCTTTGGGTTCACTGGAAACCCGTACCCATGTCTTCCTGTTAGCTTCTCTTTTCTCAATTACATAGTTTGTAATCTTTGACCCACCATCATCTTTAGGTGGAAGCCAAGATAATGTCATTTGATCTGCTGAAATTGATTCAAACTTTATAGGGCCCACTGGAGGGCCAGGACGACCTAAAATGATATAAAGAAGGAGCATTTTATTAGTGTGATTTTTAAAACCTGACCTTATTTATGGATGTAAAAACATGTAGTTTTAACAAAACCATGCAATCTTTACCAAGGACATTCAGTCTCATCTCCTTTGATGCCATTCCCAGGTTATTTACAGCTGTGATGGTGTATAAGCCAGTGTCACTCCTGCGGGACTGTGGAATAACTAAAGTGCAAGTATCGTCCACCACCAGTTTGTTGACATGGGTATCATAGAGAACAGGTTCTTTGTTATCAGGTTTCTTTGGAGGAGCTTTAAACCAGGTGAGTGTTGGGAATGGAACCCCTTTGATTTTGGCCACTATGCTAACATCGGTTCCTTCTTCAACCTCCATGAATTCTTTCAGCTCAATTGATGGTGGGCCTAGGTTATAAAAATTAAAAAACAAAACAGAACAAAAAAATCAGTTGTATTAGGAGCAAAAGGCACTGAAGAACACCAAGTAAAATTCACAGGGATAAAGGTATTTGTACCTACTGTAGGTAGACTTTATAGCCAAGCCAATTTAAAGAATGGTCCTGTTTTTAATATCATTGCACTAGTATGGGAAACACATACATGTAGTCACCCTTTATTGGATCTACATGTGGCTATAGACTTCTCAGCTATTACCTCTCTTTTATGGCATCATTCTGTACAAGTATAGCTTGATGAAAGGGCAGAGTGGAGTGAAATTGTAATAGCTTAGGCTTGGGAGTCCTGTCACGACATTTTCTTTAATATTATGCAGAGTTATGAAGGGATTCATTGTTCTCTCTGAGGTGACTTCCCATCATAAGAAATACAACTGCTAGTAAAGGCAAAAAAACCTTTCCATTTTGCACAAATGTAGTATAAGATTGTGAAAAGAGGTAGTAACTACAGCCTTCAGCTTTAAAGAACTGAACAAATGCACAGCAGTATTGCCATATTTGTATGTATATTTCACCTATTAAAACAGATAGTTCTTTTTCTCCATTTGAGAAAAAGAAACTTGATTGTGAAGATAAATGCATCACAGCAGTTGTCAAGTAAGTGGAGGGTTGCTTTCTGACCCTTTTGAGGAACATACAGAGAAACTGCCTTAATTTCTTACACATAAAATAGCTTGCCATGGAGAAAATTACAGTAGCGAAATTTCAAACACCATTTCCTTCATGTAGGGAAAAGGCAACATGTAGGAAAAATACAGCTCTGTCAGGGTTGAGGGATGGGTAATTGAAGAATGTGCCCATGTCTGCACTCAGCCCATGTGAGCTTCCTGATGTTGATATACGATTCCTTTTTATTTAGATCTAGTGTTAAGTACCTAGGAAGGCAGTCATAATGAGGGAGTTCTCTGTCAGTATGTTGGTACTTACATGTCTGGTCTTTGACAGTCACAGGACCAACGGTGGCAGAAGGTTTGCTGACTCCTGCAGCATTGACAGCTTTGACTCTGAATTCATATTCCCCACCCTCTATGAGGTCTTCAACAGTAAATTCTAATTCTTCCACATCACGCTTATTGCACTGTTTCCATGCTTCCTTCTTTTTCCCGGTAGGATCCCATGCAAGGCACTCAACAATATAGTGGGTGACAGGGGAGCCTCCGTCATTCTTTGGAGGTTTCCATGACAGGTGTACTGTGTTCTTTGTTATAAGGCCAATCTTGAGTTTAATAGGGGGATCAGGAGGATCTGTAAAAATAGTTAAAGGAGGCATTCAGCATTGTTTATAACAATACAGTTCAATTTTGAGAAGATGTGTTAAACTTAGATTTTGGAAACTCACATATCGGATCCCTGGCAGTGGTCCTCTGGATGGTTTCCACAGGTGGGCCAATACCAAAACGGTTTTCTGCTCTCACGCGGAAGAAATACTGCTGTTCAGAGATGAGATCAGGCACAACAAATGAGGTGCTTCCGCAGTTCGGATTGACTTTGGTCCAAGCTTTTCCATCAATTGTCTTCTTCTCAATGACATAGCCTTTGATCCTGTCTCCTCCATCATCATCTGGCATCTTCCATGAAAGTCTGCAACTACCTCTTGTGATGTCACTGACTTTCAAATCTTTGGGTGGACCTGGTACATCTGTTGGAGGCAAATCATAATGCAGAGAGTGTTCCTTAGATGTTTAAAAGTAATCTGTTCTTATTCTATAGCAACTTCTAAAGTCTTTCTTACTCATGGCTTTTTAAAATATATTTTATTAAGGAATTGCGTTATTGTACAATCATAAATGCACTTAAAGTAACACTATGATATGCAAATATACTTAAACCAGAATTACCCCCTAGATACCCCCCTATTCTCCCCCTGTCTGCCCTCCCCCATCTACTCTATCCTCCCCACCACTACATATCTATGATTGCCCTACATTATGTGTTACTGTGCCTTTGTTAGGTCTAATACTTGAGATTAACTATCTTTCACACAGGCCTGGATTTAGCTCCAGCCTCCACAAATAAGTGAAAAGGTTTGGCTAACTTTGCTCAACATGATTTCTTCCATCGCCATCCATTTAGCTTCAAAGGCTACAAATTCATTGTTTCTAATTGCTGAGTAGAACTCCATTGTATATATACACCACAGTTTTTTGATCCATTCATCCAATGAGGGGCATCTGGGTAGGTTCCATAATTTAGCAATTGTAAACTGAGCTGCTATGAACATAGATTTTGCTAATGTGCTGATTCCAACTCCTGTGGGAAAATACCCAGAAGAAGGATTGCTAGATCATATGGTGGGTCCATCCTTAATTGTTTGAGGATTCTCCACACTGCTTTCCAGATTGTCTGTACCAGTCTGCAGTTCCACCAACAGTGTGCTAGTGTTCCTATCTCCCCACAACCCCTCCAGCATCTGTTATTGTTTATATTCTTCATTTTTGCCTATCTGACTGGAATGACTTACCCATGACTTTAACTCTGCAATTTGCAGTCTTCTGTCCTGCTTTATTCTTTGCTGTGATGCTGTATTTGCCTGAATGAGATCGATTACACTCTGGAATGATGATTACTGATGAGTTTTCAGCAGTCTCCAACTATACAAAGGAAATAGTAGTCATGCATTGAATGAAATAATAGCAGTACTGAAGTCAACCATAGTTTGAATTATTTCAATTATTATTATTATTTCTACCTGTGCATCTTCAGGTATATCATGAACTCCATCCTATTAAAAAAGAAGACAGTTATAGTATAAATACTCCTTCTAGTGACTCAGTGGAAGACTCAGGAGAATTTTAATTTTCTTACCTTCATTGCCTTCTTTGCCTTTCCATCAAATTCCCAAGATGATTTTGGTGTTGGGCGCCCCTTGATGACAGCAGGGATTCTAATCTGGGAGCCAGCTTTACAAACCAGACAGTCTTGTGCTCCAATGTCAATGAAAACTTCAGGTACCTCTGTAATGCCATGAATTATACAATAGGATTTAGCTGACATTTCTCAAAAAGGTAACTGACCTATCTCCAGTAGGTTAGTCAGTTTCATGACAGACCAAGAGATGAATACATGCACCGAATGCAGTCTCATACCTTGAATATCTGTGGCAGGGATCTCTCCAGTTGTGTCACTTGGTTCAGATTCACCAGCTTCATTGACAGCTTTCACTCTGAACCTGTACTTCCTGAGTTCTTTCAGATTGGGTACCACACATTCACAGGTAGTGAGAAGTTTGTCTGGTTCGTTGACTCTCTTCCAATCAGTGGTACCTTCTTCTTGCATTTCTACAATGTATCCTTTGATTGGACTGCCACCGTCTTTGGCTGGAGGTTTCCATGCCAGTGAAATGCTTGACTTTGTTTTGTCTTTAACCTCTGGGCAAGAAGGTGGCCCAGGTGGATCTAAGAGAAAAACAAAACAAAATGAAAAACCATATCAAAATTTGAAGGTAATGTAATACTAGATTTATATACCGTAAGAATCCTTTGCTACACAAGATTGTATATTATTTTTAATCTATTAAAATAGGACTGCTAAAAGAGAATAAGAAATACAAGGAAACGATGATTTTCTGTTAGCATTAATCCAAAAACAGAGAAATCAAACAACTGGAAAAGAAAGACTACTTATGATATTTAGCTAGTTCTACATTCTGTTTACATGTGATTAGTGAAAAGTTATTTACTTTTTTTTTTATTCAATAAACATGGTCTTACAACAGGAGGGGTTCATCATCATACAATTAAGAACAAAAGTGTAATGACAGAACAAGCCAATATTGGTGTCAGACCATGGTTTTCCCCCTTTGGGTTCCCCATGGTTCCATGTTTCACTTTACGTAAGACCCAAGTTAATTGGACTTCTTGTGGAAGTCAGAGGTTCCCCTCAGGTTAGATTCCCCCATACTGCCTCCCTCCGGTCACCTTGATGTCCTTCCTATTCCCTTAGCTATTTACTTTTGAGATCTCTTTGAAGAGATCCTATGGTATTTTTACCAAAGTCATTTAATTTAACACAGTATGAAAATTTTTAAATGATTTTGTGACTATCTGGTAAATCTTAGAACACAAACTAATCTTAATGCTCTTTAGAGTCAGGATCAATATTTGCAATAATCACATTAACAGTCCTTCATATTTCTGAGCATGTTTTACAACTGCAGAAATTATTTATCTTTTTAATCATAACTCTTCTCCCTCTGGTGAACATAGCCTATGTTCAGTAAATACTAGTTTGCTGAATGAATACATGATTACCTTATTATACCTCATTATATATATTCTCCCTATAGCACTTGAGAGTATTTTAAATATTTTAAAATAACAGTTGATTTTCCCTACAAAATATATAATCAGACATATGAGATAGAATTTACTATTAAGGATTCAGAATTTTAATTTTTGAAGGAATCTTGTCATGGATCTTTCAGAATTTTCCTCTGTTATTTGATCTCACAGAATGTGCCTGAAAATTTGATACCTTTGTTCAATAAATATTATTGAAAAGCTAACAACATTTTTCTTTTTGTTGAATTCCTGCAGGAGAATATGTTTAGTGGGGTAAATGATTTACACAGTCTAATGAGAGAGAAGTTTATTTACAGTCCACACAGGTTTTTATAATTGTGAATCCTCTTAAAATACTAGGTTTAGGGGCTGGAGCAGTGACTCAGTGGTAATGGCATTTGCCTGGCATGCACAAGTAGGCGAGTTCCAACCCCAGCACCATGTACACAACAAAGGCCACATGAAAAACTAAAAAAAATTGATTCTCTTTCTCTGTCTCTCTCTCACTGCCCCTCTCTCTTAAGAAAAAATACTAGGTTTATCCAAGAGTTAAAAAAACTGTATGATTTCATTGTGTGATTGTATTGTACACAATGACAGCCTAAGACAAACTTCTTTAATAAAAATTTTTGACATAGAAAATTTAAAAACTTAAAAATTATCTATTTATTAACTTTTCCCTTTAGAAATGATTTCCAGAAATGAAGCATACTTACATATGGGATCACCAGCAAGAGCTGGATCTGAGGGTTCACTGGGAGGGCCAATTCCTGCAGCATTTATTGCCATAGCTCTGAACTGGTATTTAACGCCTTCAATCAAACGGGGAACATTAAATTCTACACCCTTCAATCCCACTTTGGTTATTGGTGCTCGGCTAACACGTGACCAGTAGGCGCCTCCTTCCTCTCTCTTCTCCAGCCAGTAGCCAGTAATTGGAGAGCCACCATTGTCCAGAGGAGGTGTCCAGCTCACTAGCATGGACCCTTTGGTGCGCTCTAAAACTTTTGGTTTTCCTGGAGGTCCAGGAAGGCGGTAAGGATCTTGAATGACCACTTTGTCTGATTTGCATTCATCACTGGTTCCATATTTATTCACTGCTCTAACTCGGAACTCATACTGACCATTGGGGATGAGTTTCCAGACCTAGAAATTAGATAAACAGAAATGTTGTAAAAAAGAATACAATTCAGTTGATTTTCACTCATTTCAAAGCTCAACTTATTTTGGGAGGGATTACTCTAAGGAGAAATAAATAGACTTAAAACATGGGGAAGACAGAGAAAAGGAGAAAAACCATTTAAACATAAGAATACATAAATTTTACATCATAGCACATCTTTCAAGTAAAAGAGCACCTGCATATCAAATAGTATTTACTAACAAAGAATAAAAAGAAAAATAAAAAATAAAAAATAGTTTTTACTAAGCCTTATGTGCATGGCACTAAACACCACAATAACAGAATAGCAGCTTCGTATGTATGGTTTTGAGTTTAACCATTAGATTTCAAGGTTATGTGAAAATGGTGTTAAATCAAAAATGATTTTAAGCATGTAAGAAGATATGTAGAAGCATTTACCCCGTATCTTCTCTCTACAGCAGTGTTGGTAACTTCTTCCCATTCACTCTTTTTCCTACTTGCATCACGTTTGTCAATAACATAATGGGTGATTTCACTGCCACCATTATCTAGAGGGGCATCCCATGTCAAGTAGCAAGATTCAGCTTTAATATCAGTTACAGCAAGATTTCTTGGAGGGGATGGGCGGTCTGGAAGGAAAAAGCAGAGGAGCTTGAGAAGGCAAGTCTTTGAGAATGGATTTCTTTTTGCCATAAGAAAGCAAATCACTTACCATATACTTCAACGTGAACATTTCGGAACACTGAGCCAAGGCGATTGGAAGCAGTAATGGTGTATGTGCCTTTGTCCTCGCGGACCGCTTTGGGAATGCTCAGCTCAGTCTTTGCCTCACTTCGGGATACTTCTTCCTTGGTTATTTGAAGTGCATCAGTAGGTTTTTCGATCACAGTTTCATTCTTGGACCACTCGATCTTAGGCATTGGGAGTCCTGTTACATCTGCAGGGATGTGAACAGGCCCCCCTGCCTTTACTTTGATAGTGTCTCCTCGAACAGTCAGACGCAACTTAATATTTGGAGGTACTGCAAAGAGAGGGAAAAGCTAAAAAGTTAAAAGAATGTTTTCTCAACTTACGGGATAAGGACAGCACTGTAAAGTACATTAAAATTATTAGATTCCAAATCCATACCTTCATCATCTTGTATGACTACATTAAGAGGCAGGGATGGTTCACTTTCACCAATTGCATTCACAGCTTTGACCCGGAACTCATACATCTGGTGTTCATCAAGATTTTCAACCAGAAAAGATGTGGTTGGGCAGAGGCGCTTGTTGACTCTTTCAAAGTCAGGTTTGTCATGGCGCCGCTTTTCAATGATGTATCCTTGGATGGGACTGCCACCGTCACTGCGGGGCTCTTTCCAGTCAAGGGTGATGGTGGATTTGGTTCTTTCT
The DNA here is from genome assembly GCA_004027875.1 of Aplodontia rufa. Classification (NCBI taxonomy): domain Eukaryota; kingdom Metazoa; phylum Chordata; class Mammalia; order Rodentia; family Aplodontiidae; genus Aplodontia; species Aplodontia rufa. The sequence continues at coordinate 65,813 of PVKS010000191.1, forward strand.
GTATATGTCAGCCTTTCAGGAGATGTTGGAGGACCTTTAACCAGAGGCAAATTAAATGATGAGCATAAGAAAAATATTCATATAGGAAAGAATATTTCAAACTATGCTTGTGAAAAATAGGCTTCTGTTTGGTACTGCCTTACATTCATCATTAAAAATCCTCCTCAAAATGTGTCAGCTAGATGACATGATTCTATGCCGAGAAAACCCAATAACATCAGCCAGAAAACTCCTAGAGCTTATAGGCAATTTTAGTAAAGTAGCTGGATAAAAGATCAACTCCAGTAAGTCACTAGCTTTCCTTTACTCCAGCAACAAATCTGCAGAAGAAGAAATCAGGAAATCTCTCCCATTCACCATCTCCTCCAAAAAAATGAAATACTTGGGCATTAACCTCACAAAGGATATTAAGGACCTCTACAAAGAAAACTATCAAACACTAAAAAAAGAAATTACAGAAGACCTGAGTAGATGGAGAAACATTCCATGCTCATGGTTAGGCAGAATCAATATAATAAAAATGGCCATTCTACCCAAAGTCCCATACAGATTTAATGCAATCCCCATCAAGATACCTATGGTATTCTTCATAGAATTGTTTTGGCCCAGACTAGCCAAAACATTACTATACAGCAAGGAAAAAGTAGGGGGTATCTCAATCCTGGACCTGAAATTATACTACAGAGGTGTAGTAGCAAAAACAGCATGGTATTGGTATCAAAACAGAACCGAAGATCAGTGGAACAGAATAGAAAATCCTAAGACAAACCCCCATATATTTAACTATTTGATATTTGATAAAGGGGGGAAAAGCATAGTGTGGAAGAAAGATAGTCTGTTCAACAAATGGTGTTGGTCAAATTGGACAGCCATGTGTAGACAACTGAAGTTGGATCCTTATCTTTCACCCTGCACAAAAATTAAATCAAAATGGGTCAAAACCTGGATATTAAGCCAATAACTTTAAACTTACTAGAAAAAGAAGTAGGGTCAACACTACAGCAGATAGGAGTTGGCAGCGCCTTCCTCAACAAAACTCCCATGCCTCAAGCAGTAAAGTCAAGAATAAATGAATGGTATGCAATTAAACTAAAAAGTTTTTGCATAGATAAAGATCTAATCATGAACATCAAGAGAAACCTACAGAATGGGAGAAAACGTTTGCCTGCTATACCTCATACAGAGGGCTAATATCCAGAATATATAAAGAACTAAAGAAACTAAACACCAAAATCACAAATAATCCAATCAATAAATGGGCTACAGATCTTAAAAGAAACTTCTCACCAGAGGAAGTCCAGAAAGCCTATAAATGTATGAGAAAATGCTCTCCATCATTAGTTATAAGGGAAATGCAAATCAAAACTTCAATGAGATACTACCTCACTCCTGTTAGAGTGGAAAAAATGAAAAATTCTAACAACAACAGATGCTGGAGGTGATGTGGGAAAAGAGGAACACTGTTACACTGCTGGTGGGACTGCAAACTAGTTCAGCCACTATGGAAAGCAGTGTGGAGAATCCTCAAAAAATTAAGGATGGAACCACCTTATGACCCAGCTATCCCACTCCTGGGTATTTTCCCAAAAGAGTTAGAATCAGCATATTATAGTGATGTGGCTTCCTCAATGTTTATAGCAGCTCAATTTACTATAGCTAGATTATGGAACCAATCCAGATGCCCCTCACTCAAAGAGCAGATACAAAAACTTTGGTACATATATACAATGGAATACTACTCAGCCATTAGAGAAGACAATATTATGACTTTTGATACCAAATGGGTGGAGATGGAAGGAATTATGCTAAGTGAAGTATCCCAATCTCAGAGACTCAAGGGCTGAGTGGTATCTGTGGAAGCTAGAATACATCGGGAAGCAATATGATAGACCACTAAGCTAACAATAACTTCAAATTGTATGATTTTCAGTGCAACAGGGAAATGACTCCCTAGGATACTTAGAGGCATAGGGAGGGAGATGGGGGAGGGTGTAGGAAGAAATCCTAGGAGACGGAAGGGTGGGAATTTGGGGGAATCTACTCAGAAGGAGATCTCTGCCCTCCACGAGATGTCCATTTAACTCAGGAGTTCGTCTGGGGGAAACAGCAACAGGGGGGACCCAAGCTGGGCATCCATGATATGGCATTAGCCCTGGATAACTAAGTATATATACATTGGTTCTTGAATGTTTGATAATGTTTCCCCCTCAACTGTATCTCTATATCCATCTAATAAAAAATGTGTCAGTTACCAAAGTGTAGCCATTCTTACAGAATTTTTTTTAGCAAACTTTCCATTGAGTATTAATTAAAAATAAATCAAGGCACACATATGCTTTTTATATTTAGCATTTTAGATTGTTTATCTCTGTTACTGGGAAAGCTTGTAATCTTAATGAACTAGTAAAAGAGGTCTGTCATTTTTCTTTGGATGGCCAGCTGAGAGCAATGTTTCTTTTTGTCTTAGCAGACAGTGAGATATGTCTACTGAACATTCTGCAAGTCATGTTGCCTCAAGTGTGGGTTTAAATATGCTGGAGAATGTATGTAATACAGCTATGGTTTAGCATCCTGAAAAACAGAACCAAGAGTAAACTTTGGTGAAACTAGACCCAATCTGCACCAGCTGAGAGTATTATTACAAGAAGCAGTAGAATTCCAGCCTGTGGCACGCCTTGAGATTAATGGACTTTTTGAAATGAGCTTTAACAGTGGTGTAGAATGCAATTTATTTTTTTCCAGGGGGTGGTGGCAGAGCAATAACTCCTTTTGCCTTTTGAGGAATAGATCTCAGTCAAAGACTTTGCTTTCTTAAATGGGGTGTCAGTGTGCATTATCAGGTGTTTGCAATTTTGTTGTTTTGTATTGTTTCTGGAAGTTTCCTCTGATTGTTTTCCTACCCTTTTGTGACTCTAGTATGGTGCTTCCCTTTCTTTCCAGTATGGAGACTTTACGATGATAGGTCAAGGTTAAGGCATTTAAAATAAGGCATTTATCTTTTGGGAAACCAATGAACTTGAACTACCAGATTATTAACTTAAAACAAACTTCAGTGTATTCTATTGGAAAGATTACTAGGTTATTACTGAGCTCAGTAGATCTAAGTTTTTAGCATACAAATCTATGCATGACGAATATACTTGCAGCCAAAAATTACATTGGAGTTATAGCAAATATACTATCTTCAAAGTTGTTGGTAGGTATTTGATTTACTCACTAGCCACATGATTTGATTACTCTTTCGCTATAGATCTTGAGACTGTTGGAAGTTTGAAATAATAAAGTTCAGTAAATAAATGATATAACTAGAAGCTCAACAGTATGTATTTTATAAACAGCGAAAAGCTTCTCTTTTACCTAGTGGGTCAACTGCAAGAATTGGTCCTATTTCAACAGGAGGACCACAGCCAAACTTGTTCTTGGCAATAACACGGAACATATATTCTTGTCCCTCGAGGAGACCTGTGATGTCACATTTAGATCTCTCAGTCTCTATTGGTTGTCTCCAAGTATGCATTTTGGCATCCTTTCTTTCAATAATAAAGCCTGTGATTTCACTTCCTCCATCATCTGCTGGATCAGACCAGTTAAGCAGACACATCTTTCTGTTTGTTACAACAGGTTTTAAGTCAAGAACTGGACCAGGGACATCTGAAAAACACAACAAAAAATTTATGTCATAAGATAGTAGCACTTGGGGAGAATCCTATGAAAATCTATGCAGTATTTCTTTTTTTCTTTCTTTTTTTTTTTAAAGAGAGAGGGACAGTGAGAGAGACAGAGAAAGAGAGAAACAACTTTATTTAGTTTTTCACATGGCCTTCGTTGCTCCAACACTTAGTTGTGTACGTGGTGCTGGGGTTTGAACCCGGGTCCTCGTGCTTGCCAGGCAAGCACTGAAACCGCTGAGCCACCGCTCCAGCCCTATGCAGTATTTCTTACCAAAAACTTCCACCCGAGCTGCTGCAAATTTGGAGCCACAGCTGTTAGTAGCTGTAATGACGTATCTGCCATGATCCTTTCTCAATGCATTCTTGATAATCAGTTCAGATTTGGTTCCAACATTCTCTATTACAACCCGATCTTTATCCAGCTCCCCGTCTTCTATGGTCCATACTTTTGTAGGCACAGGACGGCCAGTTACCACAGCTGGAATTCTAAGAGTCTTCCCGGCCATTATTTGTATTCCACCCTTGACAGAAACATCCAGTTCCACAGTTGGAGGTTCTGTTGAAAGAGTACAGTCATACATTAGCCCAAGAAAAATGAAAAAAAAATAGTTGCATCTTGGGAAAATATCTGTAATGTTATTCAAATAACTGAAGTACCTTGTGGTTCAGCCACAGTAACAGGTCCTGTTTCTCCAGGTGGTCCTTCACCTGCAGCATTGACGGCACTCACACGAAGCTTGTAATCGGCACCCTCTCGGATTTCTTTGACAGTATATTGACGGACTTTAATCATTTTCTCTGTGCAGCGTGACCATTCATTTGTGCCAACCAACTGCTTATCAACGAAGTAGCCAATAATTTCACCACCACCATTGAAAGCGGGGGGTTCCCATTCTAGTTCAATAGTTGTAGAGCTTGTGTCAGCCACTCTTGGTATCGGTGGCCCAGGTGGAGCTAGAATGAATACAGATATACAAATCAAACTCACTGATAGTTTTTAAAGGTAGCTTATTCTACCTCACTTTTTTCCTTAGGAATTACTTACAGATTGGATCATGTGCAGTTTTGGGATCTGACGGTGGACTGAACTTTCCAGGTCCAGCTGCATTTTCAGCACATACTCTGAAGACATAGGTGAGACCTTCTAATAAGCCATCTACTTTGGTTTTCAAGGAATTCAGAAGGCTTTTGTTGACACGAGACCAATGTGTACTGTTAACTTCACGTTTTTCAAGCCAGTAACCCAAGATGGGGCTTCCATTGTCTTTTGGTTCGTTCCACTTCACTAGCATACTATTGCTGGTAACATCTTCCACAATGGGTTTATCAGGTGCATCAGGTGGTTCTGATAAAAAAAGTTAAATTCCCAAATATGATCCAAAAATTCAACTTTATAATCTACAATAATGTATGAACAAAGTATATGATAAAAGCCAAACTTTCCATGCTAAAGGAACCTTACCAAATGGATCTTTGGCTACAAGTGGCTTTGAAACACATGGTGGTCCAGGCCCAAACCTATTTTCAGCTCTTACACGGAAGAGGTACTCTTTTCCTTCAATCAATTTTGTTACTGCATATTTGCAATGTCTAAGTGTTGAAGTGATAACAATCCATTCTGAGTCAGGCTTTGTCTTGTCTTTCTTTTCCAAAGTGTAGTTTATGATTTCACTGCCACCATCATCAAGGGGTGGTTCCCACTTACAGAGGACTGAGTTCTTTCTGATATCTTCAAATACAAAGTTGATTGGTGGTCCTGGTGTGTCTAATGTTTTAAAAAAGAATGGTTGTTAAAAATTTGCATAGAAATGGTTGCTATGGAAAATGTTAGTATGCTCCTTTGACATAAATTCTGATTTTCCCACATCAGTCTACCTTTATAGCACATTAGATAATGATATACACTGTAAGTTGATTTTTTAAATGTGGCAGGAAATAAAATGTGACTGAGGATTATTTGCTGGATGAAGCTGTTTCCCACTTCTTTTGACTGCCCCCCAAAAAACTCCTTACTTTTATGTTTTGTGAAAATTTTTAGGTAACTTTTTTCTGGCAGAAAGTATAGCTTTAACCATTTACCTAACACACTGACGGTGCATGGAGCTTTTGCAATACCATGGTCATTTTCAACTTTGATCATATATAGGCCATGATCAGGTCGGAGAGAATCTCGGACACGTAGCTGAGACTCTCCTTGTTTACTGTTATTGATGCTCAAACGCTCTGTCAGAGGCAGGACAAATGGTTCTTCTTCTTGAACTTCCCCCTTCTTCCTCCTAACCAGGGGTGCTGGCCGCTTCTTAATTTCCTCTGGTACAATGACATTTTCATCCTTTATCCATGTAATAGTTGGATATGGTGATCCAGAAATGGTTGCATCAAGAGCTATTTCATCACCTCGTCTCACTTCTAGGCTTGTTCTAAGAATGACTTTTGGGGCATCTGTAATGATTAAGAATCATAATTGTTTTCAGTTCTGATTAAAATATCTGACAAAGGTTTATTCTCATTTATTTCATAATGGGAAAGTGGCAACTCCATTAAATAAAACGTACCAACAGGATCGACAGCTTTGGTTGGAGGAGTGGCCTGAGAAGGTTCACTAATACCAGCAGCATTTTCTGCTCGCACACGGAATTGGTACTCCTTTCCCTCTTCAAGTCCTTTTGCTGTGTAGGTCAGGACTGGTACCAGGTGTTCATTGCATCTCTTCCACCTCTCTTCACCCTTAGCAATCTTCTCTATGATGTAACCCATTATCTTGCTCCCTCCATCATACAAAGGTGGCTTCCATGTAATAGTCATTGCTTTAGCTGTAGGATTATGAACCTCAACATCTATAGGTGGATCGGGAGGTTCTGAAGAACAAGAAAAAAACAGTGTCACATTGGGAAAACCTTCTTAAAACAAAAGAAACCTTGCTTAGTATTCCTAGATATTGTACATCCATGCTCAAACTTACGTTTTGGATCTTGAGCAATGACTGGATTTTTCAGTTCAATATATTCGCCTCCACCAATCTTGTTGACTGCTTTAACACGGAAGAAGTATTCACCATTTGGTATGAGATCCTTTACGGTCCAAGACAGTTTGTTCTCACCAGACATGACTGGTATGTATGTCCTTCTCCCAGCTTCTCTGCGTTCCAAGACATAATGAAGAATTGGGCTTCCACCATCATATTCTGGAGGCTCCCAGGTTAACTTACAAGAACTCTTTGTCACATCACTTGCTTTAATATCTTTGCATGGACCAGGTAGGCCTGTTACAAACAAAATCGATAATTATTATTATAATCCTGAAAAGTCAGAATTTTAATAGTGTATTTTCTCTAAATGGAGCTATTTTGGGTTGTATAATCTTTCATGTCCTAGAATGTCCTTCAAGTTGCAGGACATTAGCATGATTGTCCCTGTACTACTAGATATCAGTAGCAGCCGGTGAGTCTTTGTGCTGAGCAAAAATAGCCCTACAAATTTCCAAACATCAACAGGGGTAGGGTGGAGAACAGAAAATGTTACTAGCCCTAAACAAGAATACTGTGGAAAAATGTGAATTTATAAAATTAAGAAATAAATATTGGTAATTTAAACATTCTTTGGGTATGTTATATATCTAAATTATCATTTCACATGCAAATAATTAAATCAGGAACAAATTAGCCTAATCAGAGTTTAGCAATTTTATCTGTTTAGAATTGATTTTCTTCATATATGGAAATAAATAATCTGAAGGGATATTTATATTAAAAATGGCCATTTTTACTAATACTGCAAACTTAACTAATTTCCCCAATACATCAAAGAATGATTACCTATGACTTTGACATTGATGGAGGCAGTTGCTGAGCCAAGCTTATTCTCCAGTGTAATGGTATAAACTCCAGCATCTGCATGGGCACTCTTGGGAACTTCAAGGTGTGCAGAGATGTGATCGTTCTTCATTGTTAATCTATCACTGGCTTTTACTTCTTTACCATCTTTATGCCAGCTAACAGTTGGAACTGGGACAGCTCTGAAGGGAACAGGAATGCTTAACTTTTCACCTTCAATAACAACAATGTCATGAGTCTCCAGATCAATTGTTGGCTTGCCTGTAAGATACAATCCAAAAGAAGGTGGAAAATGTCTGTCAAAATGCAATGCATGAATAAAGTCTATCTTACTAATTGTAAAAGACAGTAGACTTACAGTCTGGGTCTTTGGCAACTACATTTTCAGAGATTTCAGATGGCTCACTGACACCAACAGCATTGACAGCTCTCACTCTCAGAACATACTCTTTGTCAGGAACAACACCCTCTTCAACCTTGAATTTCAGGTCTTTTATTGGGCGAGAATTAACTCGCATCCATTTCTCAGTGCCTACTGGACACATTTCAACATGGTATCCTATAATAGGACTTCCACCATTTTTCTCTGGAGGCTTCCAAGCAATGGCAATGTGCTTTCTCCCAGCATCAGTTACGTGTAGGTCAAGGGGAGGTGATGGAGGACCTGAGAGAAGAGTGAAATATTCATATAAACAGTCTCATCATCAAGTTGTAGACAATAGCCATTATATATCATCACTACTTACTTGTTGGGTCTTCAATTGACAGGATTTCTGTGGGTTCACTTGGGTGACCAACTCCAGCTTCATTTTCTGCCCGAACCTGAAACTGAACCTCTGTTCCTTCAATGACATCAGTTACTCTGAAGTTACAGTCAGGTCCTGAGGTCTTTCCAGCTTTCACCCAACGTGTGCCTAACTTTTCTTTCTTCTCAATAATATATCTATTGAAATAAGAAAGCATTTCATCAGCATTAATGGAAAAAAAGAGAAAAATGTTCTGAATTTGCACAAGATGGCTATGGCAGAGGCTGAGGTAGAGAATTGGAGGTTTGAGGCCAGCCTGGGCAATTTAGTGAGATTCTCTCAAAAAAAAAAAAAAAATGGTGGGAATGTAGCTCAGCTGTAAGCACAACTGGGTTTAATTCCCAGATTTTACAAAAAGCAATTTCAATCAAATGTAAGTTATATTTTAAAAATTAATTCAAGTTCTACCTCTGTATTGGTCTTCCACCATCATTTTTAGGTGGCTCCCATTTTAGGTCAACATGGCGTTTTGTTACATCAACCACTGTCAGAGCATAGGGTGGTCCAGGAGTAGCTGAAAGCAAAATAATCACTGATTAGAAAAGGCAGAGGGAAAAGTAATAATCTACCAGAAATGTTACAAAGATTAAGTTGGACAGCATACTAAAGGTGTCTTTGGCCAGGACAGAATCCTCAATTTCAGTGTAGTCACTTTGTCCTATAGCATTTTCTGCAGCAACTCGGAACACATATAAGGAGCCCTCAGTCAACGGGGTTACTGTGCACTTGGTATCCTTGACAGTGGTGTCCACTGTCTGCCAGCCTTTCCGCCTTACGTCTCTTTTTTCCACGATGTAATTGGTAATGGGTGACCCTCCATCTTTCTCAGGAACTGTCCATTTTAGGTCTGCTGTATTTTTTGTGATATTAATAACTTCAAGCCAACGAGGTGGTGATGGAGGATCTGAACAAGTAAGAGAAAAAAAATGTTGTTTTTTTTTTGTATTGTCCAATGTCCAGTCTTCACTGGATAGTTTTCAGACTCATGTTGGAAGAATTTATATACCCCAGACATCAAGAGTGACTTACAGAGTTTCTCCCGGCAAAGCACAGGGTCACTGGGTTCACTGGGTTCACTTTCCCCAGCCTTGTTGACAGCTCTAACTCGGAATGAGTATTCCTGCCCTTCCATGAGCCCTTTGAGCAAGTGTTCAGTGGTCGGAACCCCTTCAGCCACCCTGACCCAGTCTTCTGTTCCAGTTTTTAGCATTTCAATGACGTAAGACTCAATCTTTGCCCCTCCATCATGTTCTGGCTTTGTCCAGTTCAAGATTAATGAAGTTTTGCCTATATCTTTTACAGTTGGTTTTCCAGGGGGCCATGGAGGATCTGCAAGCAATGAAAACATTATTTAGGTTTGTCAAAAGGAAGTGAATATAAGCTTTAAAATAATAATCATGGAAAATTATATTAGTAATACCTATGGGATCCTTTATTAAGATTGGTTCAGTTGATCTACTTGGCTTTCCAGGTCCAGCCAGATTTTCAGCCAACACACGGAATCTGTATTTTTTCTTATTGGTGAGACCTTTCACTCTGAATTAGGAAAAAGAACATATGTAACAATATGGTAGGAAGTAGTAAATTGTATTTTACATAGAAGAGGCAAATATATTTAAATTGTGAGCAAATTATTTGGAAATTTAACTAAAAATATTTCAATATAAATTTAAATTGCTTTTTAATGGTCACACACTTTAGATTTGGCTAAGTGTACCAATTTGAATATATTATCTATAATAATGATCATTCTAATATATTGGAGGACCACTTGGAAACTTCCAAAAAGCTAGTAATTTATAGTAAATTCAGAAATTTGTTCTTGAATGGAATTTATATCTTTTCTGAAATTATATGAAAATAGAAAATAAAAGTAAAAATAATTAACAGTTTAATAGTAATATGTAATCATGTGTAATCACAAGGAATACTAAAAATTGAATATTTGGAGATGTTGCTGTTTTAATACTTGATGGAGGTTCTGAGCATACCTGTATGTTGTATCCTTTACTGGCATCTTATTGCATCTAACCCACTTATCAGTATCAGGATCTAATCTTTCAACCCAGTATCCAGTGATGGGGCTGCCACCATCATCATCTGGCTCACACCATGTGAGAGTCACTGCATCTTTAGTGATGTCTGAGGGTTCTAGACGAGTTGGTGGTCCAGGTGGATCTATGGACAGGATAATGATATAAAAAGTTATATGTCCTATATATAAATATGACACTTAAATACAAGTTTAACACAGGCATCCTTTTTTTCCCCCTGCAACTGACTGAGAAACTTACCAAATGGATATTTGGCTATTATAGGGGTGGCCTGAACCGGCTCACCAACACCATACATGTTTTCTGCAGCAACTCTGAAGATGTACTCTTTATTGGGTATTAATTTGGTTGCCTTAAAGTTTGTGTCCTTGACAGTTGACGAGAGCTTATGCCACACTTCGCTGTCTGTTGCTCTTCTCTCCACAACATAATTTGTGACCTTAGATCCACCATCATCTCGTGGTGGGTTCCATGTTAGAAGACATGACTCATTGGTTACATCTGTGATATCAAAAGCAGCTGGTGGCCCAGGCTTATCTGAGGATGGAATCACACAGAAGAAAATGTAACCGCATTTTACTCAAGAGAGTAACTGAAAAATTTTGTCTCTTCTTTTAAAACAAGAGCCTCCCTTACCTAAGACATTTACTTCCACCACAGCAGTGGCCCGCCCGCAGACGTTCACAGCCTCTATGATGTATGTGCCGGTGTCACTTCTCTTGCTGTCCATGATAGTCACTGTGGATTTTTTAGGAACATTTTCAATGGTGATTCTTTTGTCCTGCTTCAGAAGGATATCAGCCTTTGTCCAAGTTATTTTAGGTTCAGGTTTTCCAGTTACAGTGGCAGGAAGTTCAATTTTGGTTCCAGCTTTTACAGTAAGGCCAGCAAGGAGCTTCACATCGAGGAAAATTTCTGGGGCCTCTGAGTGGAAAAGATTATTTACACTGTTAGCAAGTTCAAGTTCAAGTCAGAGGCCTGATTGATAAGATAAAGAAAAAAATAAATACCCTGTGTGTCCACAGCCTGGATTTCATCTGTGGGTTTGCTTGGCTTGCTAGCACCTTGCCTGTTTAGGGCCTTTACACGGTAGGAATACCATTTGCCTTCCTCAAGACCTGTCACTTCCATTCTGTCAGAAAACAAAATATGATATTTTACTGTTCTGTAGATAAACTATTACATTGTATAGTTGTCACAAACTTTCTAAAATTCATGCCACTGGTACATCTAGCTTTTAAATTAAGTCTGGATTGCTTTGATAACTATAAGTAGAAAACCTTGAGCAGGGGTATAATCAGCAACAGTTTTAAAAATCAGACATCTAAAAAGATCCAATAAAATGATTTAAAAAAGAGAAAAATGTCTATTTCATTAAAATAATCAGGCACACCAGGAGAATTCTCAATGAAAAAAATTAATATTTAACATTTTCCAAGGAAAAGCCATTTTAGGGAGTAGGAGTAACCATTTACTCTTGTGCCCAGTAATTAAGAAACCTACTTTGTGGGCTGGAGTGGTGGCTCAGTAGTTATGGTGCTTGCCTGGCATGCACCGAGTACCTGGGTTGAACCCCCAGCACCACATACACAACTAAGTGTCAGAGCAATGAAAACTAGATGAAAAACTAAATAAAATTGGTTCTATCTTTCTCTCTCACTGTTCCTCTCTTCAATAAATAAAAAGAAACCTACTTTGTTTCTGCAACAGGTTCTCCACAGGCCACCCATTTATCAGAACCACGTGGACACTTTTCAACTATGTATCCTTTGATGCGTGAACCACCATCGTATTTAGGAGGATCCCATGTTAGGAAGATGCTCTTGGCTGTTCGATCCCTCCATTTAACATTCTCTGGTGGATCAGGTACCGCTGTAACATTTTAAAGAGTGAGTCGGTCTTAGGCCATCTTAGAAATTATCTTCTTATTGTGAATCCCCCGATTTTCCCCATAACTTCAACTCTAGGTCTAAAATAAAAATCAGGTTGCATGAGACAAGGTAAGAAATCACCAAGCCAGGCTGGAGCAATGGCTCAGAGGTTACAGCACTTGCCTAGCATGTGCAAAGACCTGAGTTCAAACCCCAGCACCATGTACACAATGAAGTCTTGGAGCAATGAAAGCCACATGAAAAACTAAATAAAATTGATTCTCTCTTTCTCTCTTACTGTCCCTCTCTCTTAAAAAAAGAAAAAAAAAAAAAGGAAAGAAATCACCAAGCAAGTACTTACTCGCAGGAGCTGACATATTTACAGGTTCATCAACATATGCAGGTTCTCCAGGGCCACATTTGTTACGAGCACAGACTTTGAATAAGTATTCTTTTCCTTGAACCAGATCAGGAACTGTGAATTCTAGATCCGTCACAAAGTCCATAACCTGGGACAAAGAAACAATTATTTCTCAAAATCCATTTTCCCAAGTTGAAGATTTTTACCATGAACAGGGATACAAATGGAAGTTGTTCTGAATGCTAAGGATTATTCTTATATTGATTTCATGTTAGAAAAAAATGCAAAATTGAATACATAGTAGTACTCAATCCTCAACATAAGGAGAAACTGTTTCATAGTTTGTACACATTAACAAGATGGCAAATAAGATGGTGATTCTACCAGTTTGGTTAATACAAATATGATTTTAAATAAGGATAAAGAGCAATTGCTATTATAAATGAAGGGGGAAAAAAGAATGACATGAAGATCAATTGAGATCATCCAGTGGAATGAAAAAAAGAATGTGATCACCAGGATAACATTTCCTTTCCTAAGAATGGCTTATATCTTAATCAGACCATACTGGGTACTTACCAGGTAGCACGTGAATATGTAAGCTTTATTTCTTAACAAATCTGGCTAAAAATTTGGTAAGGCTCACAAAGTCAGACAATTATATCAAACCTTGGTTTAACTACCTCAGGAAGCAATTAGCATCAATACATTAAAATTTTTTTTGGTACTTTTTCTGTGATATGAAGGTAAAAAGATGTGGCACATATAAATTTATGTGGCATTCCAGTTTTCTGGGACATCCTCTACTATCTTTTCTGAAGTTGATGCATCACTACTCAAAACTCACTTTAGTCCATGTTTTCCGACTGACTTCTCGCTTTTCAACAACATATCCAGTTAATGGACTTCCTCCATCATCCTCCGGTGGTTCCCAAGTCAAATGTACTGAGTCCTTGGTGACATCTCCAAATTTCAGTTCTTTGGGTGCACTTGGGCGAGCTAAAAAAAAAAAAAAATGTCGTCAATATTGTTGATGGTTTGAACCAATATTTGTTAATACTGCCATATTACCTTAGATAATACATTTAGCTACTTACCAATTACATTGACATCAATTTCCCCAGAAATTGACTTGACAGGATTTTCTAATTTCAGTGTATAAATTCCCTTATCTGGACGCTCACTTGGAGAAATGACAAGTTCAGCATAGGCAGATAAGGTCTTCATTTGCACACGGTCTCCTGCTTCTAGTACACGATCTCCAAAACACCAGGTTGCAGTCGGCCTTGGGTATCCTGTACTTGGAACCAGGATCTTGATGGGATTTGGGACAATAATTTCCAGACCATCTTTAAATGCACTTAAATCCATTGTTGGTTCAGCTACCAAAAAGAAAAATTAATGAGTTTCCAATGAGTACCCCAACGTAGTTATGTGCTATTCCCAATTAAAAAATAAAATATCTATTTACCAAATGCATCATCAGCTGTTAGAGGACCAAGAATTTCAGATGGATCTGAAACACCAGCTTCATTTTCTGCAGATACTCTATACAAGTATTTATTTCCTTTTTGCAATCCAGTAACCTAAAATTATATATTTGTTAAAAATATACACATTTAAGTCCATGATCATATCCTGTAATTTTTTTGTATGTGGTACTTTGGATCAAATCCAGAGTCTTGTGCATGCTAGCCAAGTGTTCTGCCATTGAACTACATCCCCAGCCTTCTGAATATTTCTTTGATGCAAATTCCTCACCTTGTAAGTGAGTTCAGGGACAAGTTTCTTGTTGCAACGAATCCAATTATCTTTTCCTTCTTCGCATCGCTCAATTATATAGCCTAATATTGGACTTCCTCCATCTTTCAGAGGAGGTTCCCATGTAAGCTGAACTGATGACTGAGTCTGGTCTGAGGAATTTAGGTTCACAGGAGGACTTGGTCTCTCTAGAAAGGAAGAAAAATTTGGAGCATGTGATATAATCCAGTTACAGTTGATTAAAAAGACGAAATTAGTTTTATTAGCTTTGTAAAATAATAGGTTTACTAAATTTGTTCAATGAAGAGTAGGCACAGTCTGCATTTCTATAATTTTGTTCAAATTTCTCTGATGTTCTTTGAATTAACTTTAATTTGAACTATTTTAATTGGTAGGCCTGATTTCTTGATTTGATGTAATGTACATTTCCTTTTTTTGATGAGCTTACCAATTGGATCAGCAACTTTGACGAAGGGTGTGGCTGCACTTGGTTTTCCAACTCCAATTCGGTTTTGGGCTCTGACACGGAAACTGTACTCCTGTCCTTCCACCACATCAGTGACAGTTGCAGACAGGTCTTCAGCTCTTACAGTCATGGCAGTGTCCCACCTTATAGAAGTCTTGTCCCTTAATTCAATGACGTAGTTTGTGATCTCAGCACCTCCATCATACTCTGGTGGTTCCCATGTCAAAGAGACGCCAAATCTATTCACATCAGTGATGGTTACATTCAAAGGAGGGCCTGGAACATCTGGATTTCACCAAAGAAGAAACAAATATAGGTTTGGATTATGTTGAGGACAAAAGCAAAAAGTGAGCTAGTGTGCAGCTTACTTTAAAAATTTCTTACCATATTTGCTCCTTGCCTCTACAGGATTATCTGTTTCTACTGGTTCACCAGTGCCAACTCTGTTTCTTGCGCTCACTCGGAATAGATACTCAACTCCTCCTTTTTGTAGTCCGGTGACAGTGAACTCACAACTCTCTGCACGGTCTGTGGCCAGAACCCAGGTCTTTCTCTTGATGTCACGCCTTTCAACAACATAACCTATGATTTTGCTTCCACCATCAGTTAATGGCTCTTCCCAAGCAAGGCTCACTTCACCATCAAAAGTTTCTGTCACTTCTAAGTTACGAACTGGCCCAGGAACATCTGAAATTCATACGTAAAAGAATTTTTAGTATGTTATGCCCTAAAGCTGTGTTGTGTCAATCAAATTTGAATGACTTAAGGTCTTACCAATAACTTGTAAATTGATGAATCCTTCTGCTTTTCCATGTTTGTTCTGAAGCACAATTTTATACCTTCCCATGTCTCCTTTCTTGGCTTCTAAAATTCTGAAAGAAGTTTGTTCAGCTGTCGTATCAACAGTTTTTGAAGATAAAGGTTCATTTTCTTTAAACCACTCAGCTTCTGCTTTGGGGTAGGCATCGTATGGTACCACCATTGTGAGAGGCTGGCCAGCATCAACCACGAGGTCTTGATCACCTGTCTTTATTTTAGGTGCAGCTAGAGAAAAAAATAACAAGTGAATGCTTTTCAGTTATATACTGCAGTCAAATTACAGCACAGCTCTTTTCCCCTTTTTTTGGACCAGGGATTAAACCCAAGAGTGCTTAACCACTGAGCAACATCCAGCCCTTTTTTTTTTTTTAAATAGGATTTACTTAGGAAGAAGAGCAGAGACATTGCAAAACAGACAGGTACCTGGAAGCAGGACACCCCCTTTTTTATTTCAAGACAGGATCTTGCCAAGTTGCTTAGGGCACCTCGCTAAATTGCTGAGGCTGGCTTTGAACTTGCAATCCTCCTGTCTCAGCCTCCCAAGTTGCTAGGATTACAGTCATGCACCATCACGCCTAGCCAGCATAGCCTTTTCGCTGTGCCTCTGTTAACAAACGCTGACAGCATAAACTTGGGAGCACATAACTGCTGACATAGTTGGAAAGTAGAAGAGTATGGGACTATCTTTAGGTCTGGGAAGACTCTTAGGGTGAAAGGTTAATTCCAGGAATAAATGAATAGTCACTATGTGACAGGAACTGCCCAAGTTTCTGGCATGTAAAGATGAATGCCATTCATTTCCTCTTATTCAGGACACTTGGTAGTAAGAGAAATTAAAATAGTTAACATGTAGGGTTGGGAGTAGAGCTCGGTGGTAAAATGCTTGACCAACATGCCCAAACCCCTGGATTATTTCATTCGTTAACGGTAAAATCTGAAATCTATGTATTAACTGTGATAATATTTTAATATTATCTGTCAGATTATTTTAGAATAAAAGAGACTTACCTGCCAGTTCAAGTTTAGCTCTGGCTTCTTTGTCTTTGGCAATAAATCGATATTCACCCTGGTCACGAGGCTTAATATCACAAATTTGTAGCCTGTGTATCTTTCCTTCACTCATCATCTGGTGTTTGTCACCCTGGACAACAACCATGTTATTTCTTAGCCATTGGACTTCCACCTTATCTTTGTTGAGCTCAGCGAAAAAGACAACATCAGCACCAGGGGCTTCAAGAATATCTTGAGGAGGCCTGATGATCTCAACTGGGATTTCTGGAGAGTAAATGTAAAAGAAATATGATTATGTTTGTATTTTGATTAACAGTTTAAAACATTGGTCACTTGGGGCTGGAGTGGTGGCTCAGCAATTGGAGTGCTTGCCTGGCATGTGGGAGGACCCATGTGCAAACTCCGACATTACCTGCACAATTAAGTGTTGGAGAAACAAAGGCCAGATGAAAAAATAAATAAAGTTGATTCTCTCTTTTAAAAAACTGGGCTGGAGCAGTGGCTCGGCAGCGCGAGTATGCGGGTTCAAGCCCCAGCACTCATGTACACAACTAAGTGTCAGAGCAACAAAAACCATGTGAAAAACTCAATAAAAATTGATTCTCATTCTCTCTCTCTCTCTCTCATTGTCCTTCTTTCTTAAAAAAAAAAAAACTGGTCACTAATATTAGAATTATGTTTTACTTAATATGTACCTTCCACAAAAAGTCTGGCTCGAGACTTCCTGTCTTCTACTCCACAAGCATATTCACACTCATCATCCAGTCTGCAGTCTTTTATGATGAGTCTATGGATGCTCCCATCTTTTTCAAATTTGTATCTAAAGAAGAGATTGAATTATTGGTTAGCCTGCAAAATGAACCACTACATTGTCAAAAGAGTATAGAGATCTCAGAAATAAAAAATAAGAGGACTTTCACATACTTTTTGCCTTCCTTGATTTCTCTCCCATTTCTGTACCATTTTACATTTGCTTTCTCTCTGGAGAGCTGACAGGAGAAGACAGCATCATCGAACTCAATGACTGTCTGGTCTTCTAAGTGTTCCACAAATTCTGTTGGGGCTTCTATGATAAGCAGCTCGGCCACAGATTTATCTTGTCCAGCAGTGACAATATATTCACCTTCATCTGGGAAGCCACAGTCTTTAATGGTTAGAGAGTGCTTGTACTTATCAATTCTGTATGATATACGGTTGTCAAAAGCCACTTCTTCTCCATTTTTGGTCCACTTCAGTGTTACATTGAGACGATTAACCTTGCACCAGAATGTGACAGATTTCTTCTCCATTGTTTCAATATCTTTAAGAGGTTCAATAATCCTAAGATCTTCCTCTGTTGTAAAGGAGAAGAACAATGTTGTTGATGTTTCTGTAACAGAAGTTGATGGGAAAAAAATTCTAATACTATATAAATCACTTACCTTCCACTATTAGATTGGCTGCACTTTTAACGTTTTCTCCTCTGTGATTGGTCAGAGACACATTATAGTTGGCTTGATCATCTAACCGTGCATCTCTAATTCTGAGGGTGTAGACCAGGTCTTTTTGGAGAATGATGTATTTTGAACTATCAAATATGGCATCTTCATTTCTGAACCATTTGGCTTTGGCACCTTCAGTGTTGACTTCACAGTTGAAGACAACTTCTTGTTGTTCCTTCACACGGGTGTCTTTTAGAGGAACTATGATCCTGAGTTTTTCTGAAAGCAACCAATAAGACTTTAGAGCATGAGGAGGGACCATTCAAATGCAAACAGACACAAAATTCAACAGCAAACTTACCAATTACTGTCAAGTGAGCTGCTGCTCGAGCAGCCCCAACCATGACTACATAGGTGCCCATATCTTGTAGTGTGGCATCTTTGACAATGAGAACCCTCTTTTTGCCATCAGCAATGATGTCATATTTATCTCCAGGTTCAAGTGTTTTATCATCCCTCTTCCACTCGACTTCAAAGCTTTCCTTTGATATAGTGCAGACAAATTCAGCCTTTTCTCCTTCAAGTATTTCAAGGTTTTGAGGCTTTGAGATAAATTCAGCAGCAAGTTCTAGAAAGAAAAAGTTGCAGAATATTAAAAACCTATGCATTTGTTCCTTACATATAACAAGTATGAACTGTTGAAAATATGATGTCTTGCACTGTAATCTTCGTACCATGTACTTTGACTTTGCTATCAGTTCGAGAACTTGGGAGTCGACAGTTGTAGTCACCAGCGTCCTCCAGGTGTGCATTCTGAATGATCAGGATTCTCTTCCTCCCGTCAACGAGTATTTCATATCTTCCTGTTTCAATAATCTCTTCATCCCCTTTGTACCAAATCACTTCTGCTCCAGGCTTGGAGACTTCACAAACCAGTTTTATGGTGTCGGTTTCATTAACTTCAAGATTGGCAAGATTTTTTGTAAAGACAGCTTCTTCTTCTGCAAGATTTAACAAAAAAGACTGAGCTCAACTGGACACTATTTTTTCTTAACCAGAGATTTCGGCAAAGATGGCCTTCCCTCTTACCTAGGACCGTCAGCATTCCAGAAGTCCTTGCTGTCCTTACTTCACAGGAATATTCTGCCTCATCATTCAGTAGACATTTATTGATGACAAGAATGCGCACTGCTCCCTTAGATATGATATCATATTTTTTACCCTTTTTAATTTCAGCGCCATCTTTAAACCACTGAACCTGTATTTAAGACAAAGAGATTTTTTTAAAAAAATCAGTTTTCAAGTTGTTCTTCCACACTGCTTTCCTTAAGAGGAACTATGATCCTAAGTTTTTCTGAAAGTAAACCAACACAATTTTATAATATAACAAAGGACCAAGGTGGTAGAGTTAAATATAATTTAAAACACAAGAAAAAAATTACCAATTACTGTTAAGTGAGCTGCTATGATACTATTATCAGTTATTAAAAATGATGAGCTCATATAAGTTTAAAGACACAGAGGACCTTAGACATCACACAGACGAACTCCTTTGATGTGTAAACTGAGACTCAGTGAAAGGATCCTGCCAGTGGTAGATAAAACAGCAAGAAGTAGTACTCAGTTGAGACATGAAACTTGACATTTGATTGTTTTTGATCTAAGAAAACAGCAGTTCTATATGGTCCAAAAAAATCTTTAAATCTCTTAATTGTGAGTCTAGTGTTTTTCAAGTAATAATAAATGAATAATACTAAAAAGAGAACAATTAAGTATATATTTCATAATCTTTAAAAGTAAAGTTGTGGTCTGGGAAAGATTTGACTAATTTCTTTTTTTTTCCATTTTGGCTAAACCAAAAGTAAACATAAAATTATTTGACAATTTAGGATAACAGGTAATCGATCACTGACCTTAGCATTTTCTCGGGAAATTTCACACTCAAACCGAGCCATTTCTTTTTCTTTAACTTGAAGATCAGTGAGTGGTCTTAAGAACTCCACATGAGGAGCTGTAAAAGAATGCCATCACAATTAAAAATGAGGTTTTTGTAAATGTATTCTCATATTACCATAGTTTAGATTTTTTTTAAAGTAAGTCTTTGGCAGGGCCTTTGCATCTTAATAGGCAATTACAACTGACTATGATCAGTTGGAGTTGCCTTTCAGACACGACGTTTTGCTTTTTCTTTCTTTTTTTTTTTTTTTTAAAGAGAGAAGCAATTTTTACTTAGTTTTTAAAGTAACCTTCATTACTCAGACACTTCGTTGTGCTTGTGGTGCTGGGGTTCGAACTCGCATACTTGTCCATGCCAGGCAAGCGCCGTAACCACCAAGCCACCGCTCCAGCCCCTGCTTTTTCTACATATCTGTAGTTGACATAAGATTGTGAGTCATACTAGAGGTCCATCTCAGTTCTTCTGAATGGTAACTGTAAAAAATTTTCTTTGATACCATGCCATAATTGAAAACAATGTTTGTCAAAGGAAACACTGGTAGAAGAGAACTGTTTCCTTATTTAAGGCAGCCAGCATGCCCTTTGAGAAATTAGTAGAATTCAATGGTAATACAACTTGAAGCACTATGATCAGTTAAGAGGCGTGAGCAATTGAAATCACATACATTCAGCTTTTTTTTTTTAACTTGGCTTCAAATATGTCACATATAAGTCAGGCATAAAAATCTATTAGTACGATGAACTTGACATTTTATATCTGTTGTTTATCTCCAGAATTCATTCAACTGCTGTATAGGATGGAGAGCTGCCTCCTTATACTTCCTTCTTTCAGAGCTGTTTGTGAGTCCTTTCCAAAATGACCCTTCTTGATTAGAGAGATCCTGGGACAAAAGGTGGCTGATGGGTTTGATGATATGCTGTTGCAGCTGGGCCTCCTTGGAGTAAAGGTAGATGACAAGGGGAAGAAGGAAACCCAAGAAGCTACTCTGACTTAAGCTAAAGCAGAGCAACTATGAAATGTAAACAATGACACAGAACAAGATGCGTGAAGCACAGCCAAAGCCACTAGGTTGTAGCTGTTGACAGACAAGCAGCAATTAAACTAAACAAATACTGCACAAAAATATGCACTGAAAAAATGTAATCCCTGAACTAATGGATGAATGAAGCAAATGTGCTAGCATGTACCATTTTGAAAAAAAGATGCTACTTTTCACCAGGGGAAGAAGTAATGCCAAAAACCATCAGAACTCTTCGTTCAAAGAATCAAGGACTTGCACCATCTTCTCATCATCTTATTCTCAGAGGCTGAATTGTGTGAATGGGCTTTCCTCACATTATAGGTCCCAATGTGCTGCTATTCAATTGAAATTTCATGCTCATTTTATTTCCCAGGACTGAAAATTCATTTTCCATCCATGTGGAAATCACTTTCACTTTCTTAAAATCAGGTTCCCTACTTTTCTTTTTTCATTCAGTTTGGCCTTCTCGAGATCAGTGTATTCATATAGCATGCTTACAAAGAGCACATCTGCTCACTACTCAGAGAAAAGCAGCATAGACAAAAAGTAATCAATGTCTTATCAGAGCAGATACAGCATACAGACTTTTAAAAACACACATAACAGATCAGATTAGATCAGTATCAATATCATAAGTTGCCAAGAAATGGGATCAGGCCAAGAAGGGCATGCAAAAAAAAAAAAAAAGTGCTTTTGTTGTTGCTGTTGCTGTTACAAAGAGATCCAAATGGAAAGTCCTCTGTAAGAATACTTACGCACGACATTCAGATTACAGGAAGTCTTAAAATCCTTAGCATCACAAGTGTATGTTTTGATGTCTTCCGGGGTACAGCCGTGTATAATGAGTTTTCTGACCCTGCCATCAGCAACAATTTCATACTTCTTGTTTTTGAGGATTTCTGTCCCGTTTTTGAACCATTTCACCTTCGCATTTTCTCTGGATACTTCACACTCCAGTACTGCAGTGGCTTCCTCTTCGACCGTCTGGTCCTCAAGAGGCTTAGTGAATTCAACTGGGGGTTCTGAAAGAATCGTACTCATTAGCCAGAGAATTTACCCTTACTTCTCTAAGAGTTTTAGTACCACCTCAACTTTCCTCTGGCATCTCCAGGGCTTTTTATGATCCAAGTTTGTTCATTTGTAAGTTTTTAAAAAGTAGCATCAGATAGCCGACTCTTGGTTAATAAAATGATGGATACCTACTTTGATGATAATTCTTCCTCTAGCTATTTTTTGAACTATTCAAATATGCAATTAAAAAAAATAAGGACTGAAACAGGAAGATAAACCTATGCAACTCAGTTTCCTTTCTTTTTTTTTTTTTTAATTATGGATCTGGGGATTGAAGCCAGGGCTTCATACATGAACACTTTAGCACTAAGTCACATCTCCAGCCCCTTTAATTTTCTTTTTCTTTTTTTTTTTTGTGAGAAAAAGTAGTGACAAGTTTTATTTCAATTTTCTTTTTTTATATATATAAATTTTTATTTCATTTTATTTTTAATTTTTTAATTGAAAAATTTATTTGTTAAACAATCATACAAATTTTTAACAAAATAATATATAATGTATATAGATTCTGAAGATTAGATTTACCCCCAAGAATTCCCCCCCCTTATCCACCCTTATCCCTCCCTTCCCCTTCCCACAACATCTCTAAAAAAAGTATTAGGTTGTGTAACATTACAGGATATCTGGATTTAACACCTGATAATAGACCACCTCTCTCAATGGCCAGGGTCTAGTTCCAGCCTCCACAGATGAGTGAAGACATTCGACCCTTGTTTCTCTGGGTTGTGCCGATTTCACTCAGCATAATTTCTTCCATAGCTAGGGTCTAGCTAAGTTGCCAAGGTTGGCCTTGATGGCTTTGAACTTGCAATCCTTCTGCTTCAACCTCTCAAATAGCTGGGATTACAGGATGTGCACCACCACACCAAGCTATACCCTTCAAAAGTTAGGCCAAACGGTAACTAGACTTTTGTATATTTGTTTGATTTTAATGATCTACGGTATTCATCATATAAAGATAACTGAGAGCTGGCATTATTTATAAGCCTCTGCAGTATAGATACATTTAAAAATAAGCCTTATAATTACCTTTCACAAAGAGGTTGGCATGAGTTTTAAAATCCTTTGCTGTTAGTTGGACTTCACCAGCATCTTCTAACTTTACATCCCTCAGGGTGAGTGTATGAACTTTTCCTTCTGAACGTGGGACCACCTAGTTGGTTTTTAGAAAAGTGCAGATAAGAAGATATGAAACATCAAGCTTCTATATAGAAGCTTATTTAGCTCAACAAGATAGATGATTTAGAATAATGATCCAAGTTGTTTTACAATCATCTATGTAGCACATAGGTATTTAAAAATGATTTTAGCTAATAGTTTTGAATCCTTTAAGAAAGTTTAGACCTTGTTATCTTCACATAATTACTATAATTACCTTAGTAATGGAGAACAGCCAAAAAAACAAAATAAAGAGGGGATGGTAATAAAGATATGGTTTAGGAACACAGCTACTTATTTAAGGACGTGTTGTTTGGGAAAAAATTATTTAGTGACATTTTAATATAAATTTTGAACATAAATTGTCAACTGCAACTTGTGGCTAGTTAAAAAATGTCTCAATTTCTAAAGCACACAGATATCTATTATATCTATTTACACATTGCTTTCTCATCTGAATTCTTCTGAGGCTAATCTAGAATATTCTCTACCACCAAACATATTGCTCATAATAGTGCTCAATAAATAGTTGAAATACAATGTAGTTACTATCTTTATTTACTAAGTTAAAAAAGGAAAACATCTTATAAAAATGAACCAATAAAATGAATGCCAAAGATCTTATCATAGATTATCTTAGGACAACATTAGATGTTATCCTTTAAAAATATTAATTTACAATGAAAGTATATTGCTTTAATATAGTGGGCATAATAACTGACCAAACCATTAAAATTTAAATACAAAATTATCAAATGACATTTAGCACTTAGTTTTTTTTTGTAGTCAAAAACAAAACAAACCCCAAAAGCAAAAAAAAATAAAAAAATAAAAACAGATTATTTCTAAAATTTTCTTTTCCCATTGCTTATTTCTATAACTTGTTTTTGTTTGGTTGTTGAAGTTTTAGAAACTAAAGATTTTGAAGGAAATGAAGTCTAAAGCCCTGGATTAAATTGATAAGACTAAGTTTATTCTAACAGATACAATTTAAATAAAATCTGAAAATTTAATAAAATGATTTTGTTATTTACCAGTTGATATTTCATTTTGAAAAGAGACATTTAAGTAATGCATGTTCATAAAAAGATAATGTATTTTGAGCAGCTAGAGTAAGGATTAAAATTCCTCTGACAAAGGAAAAAAGGAGACCTCAGGAATTATAGTAAACTGATCCTAACTTCAGAAAGAATTTTTAGTGACAATGATATACTATTTTTGAGTAAATGAAGAATGAATAAGATTTTTAGGAATCTACATTTTTAAAAAATTTAGTACAGCTTTTATTAGAACTGGAACTGATTTTTTTATTCTTTTAGTAAAAAATTCTTAATTTTATCAAAAGGTATTTAGTAACACAAGTTTAATATCAATTATCCTTAATCATTGTCAAGAATTTATAGATCTAGAAAGAATCTTGAAAAATCAACTACTTCTTAGCTAGTGGACTTGAAATTCATTAAACTACACTGAATATGAAAAACTTACATTTTATTTTATTTATTTATTTTAAGAAAGAAGGCACAGTGAGAGAGAGAGAGAGAGAAGCAATTTTTATTTAGTTTTTCATGTGACTTTCATTCCTTGGACACTTCATTGTGTACGTGGTGGTGCTGGGCTTTGAACTCAAGTACTCGTGCATGCCAGGGAAGTGCTGTAACCGCCGAGCCACGGCTCAAGCCCCCCAAAAACGTACATTTTAAAAGCAAGCTTGAAGATGGTGATTCCCCATTACCCAGTTCAGTATTTAAGATTTTGCTATAAGGAAAGTTTTCTGATATGCAAACTAATTCTCATGTTACAGTTGGAATGTACTGCTACTTCTTCTAGATGGTAAATAAGGAGACCAACTGGCCATTGCTGTCTGTGTGACAGGCTGAACTTATCCACTGGATCAGAAATTGAACAACCCTTTAGTCACACTGCAGATTTCTAGTTTTTTTTTTTTTAATTTTTTTTTTTTTTTTTTTAGGGCACTTGTTCAAAGGCACTGTTTCCTATTTCGATCTGGTTTTTGTTAAATTGAATGCCCTTTTAATTATATTTCTTTAAGTCATCAAAGTTTGTATTGAATCTTTGATACTAATTATTATTTTTGAAATACTGTAAGAGGGGATGTCATAGAACAATGTACTATCCTGTTGGGTTTTTTCCCCAACCCATGCTTGACATACAGCTATATATTTTATTTTAAGAATTCAAAATTAGGGGGCTGGAGTGGTGGCTTGGTGATTAAGGCGCTTGCCCGGTATGCCCAAGTGCATGGGTTCGAACCCCAGCACCCATGTACACAACTAAGTGTCAGAGCAAAGAACATGTAAAAAACTCAATAAAAATTGATTCTCTCTCTCTCTCTTTTACTGTCCTCTCTCTTTAAAAAAAATTCAAAATTAAAGATGAATTAGCAAGATAATTTAAGCACATGCATTTTTTTTTTGTGGGGAGGGGAGTGTAAAACACATAGGTCAATGTAGGCAAATTGTATTTTGGGCCTAGGTAAATAATTGCCTCGGTTTTTACTTATGGGTAAAATCTTAGGCCTGGAGAATGTTGGGAAAAGCTAACCCTTGGAGCTGGTTATTTACCAAAACTTTTTTTTTTTTTTAAGAGAGAGGGACAGTGAGAGAGACAGAGAAAGAGAGAAACAACTTTATTTAGTTTTTCACATGGCCTTAGTTGCTCCAACACTCAGTTGTGTATGTGGTGCTGGGGTTTGAACCCGGGTCTTCGTGCTTGCCAGGCAAGCGCCGAAACTGCTGAGCCACCGCTCCAGCCCCACCAAAACTTCTTAAAGTATACTTTTTAATACATATGGATAATCTCAGCACCCTTCTTCCCTGCTTTCTTGTCAATACCACCAGCTGCACTTTAAATAGTCCACTTGCATTCCAGAATTTGCACAGCCCAAAGCACTTGAGGGTTAAAAATAGCTTTGGAGACAAGCTCAAAGAGCAGAACAGCTCAGAAGTTATCTCAACTACTCCATCAACTGCCTCAAATGGAATTCTAGTCTTCTCCTCTAATCCCCTTATATGCAGAACACTAGATAGCATAGAGAATTAGTCTGAAAACTTAATACGAACTGTTGTTGAAAAGCATTCAGTTAGAAAGCCATTTTGAAGTTTTTTGCCTCTGGGTCATCAAATAAGGTAGCATTGATAGCTAATGAACGTTTGCATTTTCTTCAGAAAAAATTAAACCCTGATTGTCCTTTAAATATTTATTTCTATTTCAATACAAATATCATTAGGTTAAATCCAACAAAAATTTAAAAAGTCTGCTTTACAGTTTCACTAGAAATAAGACTAGAGGAGGGAAAGAGGGAAAGGCGGAGGAGGGGACATTAGAGCAAGGAATAAGGACCATGTGGGTAAAGGCAGAAACACCAGAGTTGAGAAAGCAAGGGCAAGATGCGGCCACCATGCACCCGCTTTTTACCTTATCGCTGGGCTCCAGCTTCTTCCCTTTGAGGTACCATTCCACCGGGATATCCTCATAAGAGAGCTCGCAGTCAAAGGTGGCTGTTTCTCCAGCAGTCACTGTGACATCCTTTAGAGGCCTCAGAAGACCAATTACTCGTGCTTTGCGGGAGGAAAGCAAAAGCTTTGCATTATTCATTTTGTAATTTCAAGAGGATAAATAGACTTAGTTATTAATCTCCATGGTTGTTTTGTTCAAGAAGGAAAAAGCCACAAGACTGGCCACACTTTTAGCTCCAATGTGAAATGTGGCCTGGTGGTGTGGAGAAAGGGAGAGCTGGTGGCCGGAGAGTGGGTATTTGTAGGGCCCTTTCTTTGGGATGTACAAGGTCAGCAAGAAATCTGGGCTGCATCTGTCTCTCTGCCAGGCGTCAAGTTCCTCTTGCTACATAAGGTATGTGACTTCCAAAATAACTAAGACTCTGATTGGGGGAGGACAAGGGGCCCTCAGTCGCAGAGCCTGTTTGTATCCATCAACCACTTTGCACCTTCCTAAAATGTAAGCCTTATGCTCCTCGCCTTCTTTCTTGAGCCTGAAATGCCCACACAGCAAAGATTTTCTTTATGGTGTTACATTTGTACAGCCCCTGGAGGGATGTGGTCTTCAGTGGTTCTGAGTTAGGTTCTTACTGTATGTTTATATAGCTTGAATGAAAAGGATTACAAAAGTAGGGAGATCTGAGTTGCTAAATTTTCTTTTGCTCAAATGGCAAGATCAATGAAATTTCAAAACTTTAGAATTTGAACCACCTTTCTATTAGGACGTTGAAAAAGTAAATACAAGAAAGCCAATTTTTGTACTTTAGTGATATTTTCTAATTAATAATTCCAATTAATTTCACTTGCATCCATTTTCCAGGAAAAAGATGTATATTGAATTTTCAGCTAAAATACATAATACTTACGCTTAACTCGGAGGTGGGCACTGGATTTAACATTGGCAGCTTGGAAATCCACCCCACCTGCCTGATCCAAGCGGCAGTTGTGCAAAATAAGGAAGTGCACTTTGCCTTCTTCCTTAATTTCACAATCCTGTGCCAAAGAAAGAGACAACAGTTTTGTGGTAAATAATTTTGAGATTTTTCTGTAAGGATAGACTATCATAATTAAAAGAATGCTACCCATAAATGGTGAGGAGATTTTATATATTTATATGAATATGTGTTCATCTATGTTTATTATATTTATTCATTATATATTTATTTATTTAGTGTGAGAGAAATAAAGCTTACAAGAACTATAAGGAAAGTAATATTTCTTTAGCTGTATAATTTTGAACCAGTTAGCAGCATTGTAGAATTCAAACAACTTATATTGTGTAAAGGTGACGGAGCCCAAAGTCCTGCATCTCTCTGCTTGGCTCAGGGTCTGATAGAGAACCCGATACCATGTTTTAAATGCCCTGCATGCACTCTGACGTTTCCCCTGTCCTTTTTTATTTCACACAACAACTATGGGTGTTGACAAGTTCAGAAATAGCCTTACAGGTGTTTGGAGCAGAGCCTCTCCCTTGAGTTTCCAGTTGGCATGAATGTCATCTTCAGAGATTTCAGTTTCAAAGCGGGCTGTCTCGGTCTCCATCACCTCCACACTGTGCAGGGGTCGTACCAGTTTAATTTCCCGATCTGGAAAAGTGAAGGGTCAGCATGTGCCATCAGGCTCTAGCAGAAATAACCTGATGGTGTCAAGAGCGAAACTCACGGAAATTTCCTTACCCTCAATGTCAAGCTTCCCAGAGGTCTGATCTGTCCCACAGTCACAGGTATACTGCCCAATATCCGATTTCAAGGCTTTCTTTAGGATTAACATGCGCTTCTTGCCATCAGCCTTAATAACAACATTTTTAGATGGCTTTATTTCCTTTCCATCCTTAAACCATTTTACCGGTGCATCTGCTTTGCTGATTTCACATTGAAGAATTACTTCATCCTTCTCCACACCAGTGTAATCTTGAAGCTTTCCTGTGAAGTATGGATCTCCCTCTGCAAGTAAAGCGTAAGAGGAAAAAAAAAAACTTTGTTAACCAATGAAGGAGATGACTATCTTTTGGAAAGTAAGAGGTTCTAAGTATATTTTTAAATAGTACCAAATATTCAATCATTTAGCATGTTTAGGTTCAAAAATTCTCCAAATATTAGAAAGGAAATTAACGCTTGGGATTTGTCAAGACCTAAGCTGTCTGTATTATGTTTTGAAATAGGTTAACAGAAGTTTAAAAGAGACTCTATACCTTAGCTTCAGTATAATTTTATATTCCTTCATTATTTGGCTAAATTTCTAATTTCTTAGCAACTCTATTATGCCTTGTTTGCCTTTAAGCTTTCAGATTCACATTATATGTTTTTATTAATGTATTTATAGTTTGCTTTTAGTAGTGTCAATATATAGTAAACTTTATATTTAAACTTCTTGGTATTAAGGAACCAAGAAAAAAATGAAGCTTATTAAGGTAAATTATTATTGTCTCTTTATTTTAAAGAGCGAAAAAGAGGAGTGAGAGAGAGAGGAAGAGAGAGAGTTAATTTTATTCACTTTTTTCATCTAGTTTCCTCTACTTCGTTGGGTATGTGGTGCTAGGGATTGAACCTAGGTCCTTGCACATGCCAGGCAAGTGCTCTACTGCTGAGTCACCTCTCCAGCCCTGTTATTGTCTCATATTAGAAACCTGAAAAACATTTCTCTTAAGTAATTTTGATAAAGTAAGGAGATAGAAAGTATTTTTATGTCTATTTAAAACACAACATCTTACTAATTAAGAGTTTGTTGTTGTATTTTTTAAGGGAGAGAGTGAGCAAGAGAAAGAATTAGTTTTATTTAGATTTTCATCTGGTCTCTGTTTCTCCAACACTTAGTTGTATGTGTGGTTCTGGGGTTCCAACCTGGGTCCTTGCACATGCCAGGCAAGCGCTCCAAGCAGTGAGCCACCGCTACAGCTCCCTAATTAAGAGTTTTAATTCTGATTCTAAACAGCAATTTTGTGAGCCTATGACAGAATCCTCATAATTTTAGGTAACAGTGTTTTAGACATAAGGCTGATAACATGGGTGACCTTTTCTTAAGGGCCAGGACTGCTTTCATGCACTTAGAAGACTCTCTGATATAACAGATAGTTCACAAATTTCTGTTGAATTTAATGTAATAAAATTAATTTTACAACAGCCCTTACCAAGCACAGTGAGTTTCGCTTCAGAACTTATTCCCATAGCTTCTACTCTAATCTGAGAGGTATCATCCATGCACAGGTCTTTGAATGTGATGGAATGTGTCTTCCCCTCGTCGTGCATCGAGACCAACTTGCTGGTGTGTAGGCGCTGGTCATTCTTGAACCAGCTAACTGGGATGTTGTCATGGGACAGCTCCACCGTGAACACGGCACTTTCCCTCTCTTTGGCTGTCACATCCTTGAGAGGGGTAAGGAATTTGAGCCGGATTCCTATCAAAGAAAAAAAAAAACAAACCTCATTAATTCCAGCATCAGAACAAGGAAATATAAAAACACAGGCAAGAAATCCTGTTGGGGTGGCCTAGCTGATAAAAGCATTCACCTTCAATGATCAGTTTGCCACTTGTGCGTTTATCTTCAGCCTCAAACATGTATTTCGCTTCATCTTCAAAAGCAGCTGACTTGATCACCATTGAATGCCTTGTGCCATCCTTGATAAGCTTGAATTTATCATCACTTGTGATTTCCTGGGTTCCTTTCAGCCACCGGAATGTTCTGGGCTCTCTGGAGACTTCACACTCGAATTTAGCCTCATCTTTCTCAAAGACTTTAACGTCACTGAGAGGCGTGATGAAGATAAGCGGCAGTTCTGAAAGAAGAGGACCATGCAGACCAAGTCAGAATACGCTTCCTTTCATGACCCGGATCAATTCAGGCTCTTACAAGCGAGTCTAGGTAATACAGAAAGGCGCCTAGGGGGCAGGGGAGTGGGGTGGGTACCTTTCACTTTCAGATTGGCTGCAGATTTAGCATTGGCTGCCTGGAAGGAGACCTCTCCTGTCATATCCAGCTGACAGTTATAAAGAACGAGAACATGCTTCTTCCCATCTTCAATGATTTCACAGTCCTGTTTACAGTGAGGATTAGGAGAAAGAGATTATTCACATAAATGACTAATTCTGTGCAAATCACCTAGAGACTTCACCTCTCCCCACATCTACACAACCCCTCTATCCCCTCTGTCTCATCAGCTCCTCTTGACTTACAGGGGAAGCAGTCAAAGGCTCTCCTTTCAACTTCCACTGGCCGTGAATATCTGGCTCGGAAAGCTCGATTTCAAAGCGGGCTGTTTCACCAACGAACAATTCTACTCCATACAGTGGCTTTTCCACTTTTATCAGTCGAGCTGAAAGTACGCAAGTTTCCATTAGTGCGGATGAACGAATAAACGGCAGCAGCTTTGGAAATGTTAAATCTGAGGTATGGGGCAACTCACCCTCAACATTAACGTTGGCTTTGGTTGTGTCTGTGCCACAGTCACACACGTATTCGCCCTTATCTTTAAGTTCTGCCTTCTTGATCTTCAAGATGCGGCGCAGCCCATCGGATTTGATGGAATGCTTGGGTGAAGGTACTATCTCTTCACCATCCTTGAACCATTTCACCGGTACGTCTTTGCTCACTTCACACTTCAGGATGATCTCATCTTTTTCAACTCCGGTTTTGTCATGTAATTTCACAGTGAAGTAGGGATTGGCCTCTGTCAAAGCCATTTAGCATATGATCAGAAGCATGTTCATTAAAGCATAACAGATCTAAAATGCTTGAGCAACACACCTCCTGCTATTCAGGAATCATCTAGGTACTGCACTTACCTAGGACCTTTAAATTGGCCGTGGAGCTCAGGTTCTTGACTTGAGCTCTTATCTGTGATATATCATCCAGTGTCACTTCCCTCATTTCCAATTTATGAGTCTTGCCTTCAGAAGACATGAGTACTGTTCTGGTGGTATGGAGCTTGACATCATTTTTGAACCAGACTACGTGCATTTTTTCATGAGAAAGCTCACAAACAAAAGTAGCTGTTTCACCCTCTTTCACAGTCTGGTCCTCAAGAGGCGATATGAATTGCAGTCGTATCCCTGCGGTGCAAGCATGAATGATAGAGTCAGAAAACACAATCTGCTACAGAAGGATTCCATTCTAATCTGCCTGGGTAAACGGGACCCATTTCACATGGCTCTTATTTGTTCTTTTTTCAATTGGAGCTGTTCTCCATTTCTCCATTTTAAAAGTTAATGGTTTGGGGGGCACATTTTGTGGGGTGTTTGTATGTGTGTGTGTGTGTATGTGACACTGTGAAAGTAAAGTAGTGGTGCCAATTATCACGTTTAGAACTTGGTGTCCTATCTTTAAAGTAACGTGTGTGTGTGCGCACACGTGTGTCCGTGTGTGCCTACACATGGGATGTCATGGTCAAATATCATTAGCTCTTACCTGTAACAAACAACTGTGCTGAGGACTTCTTGCCCTCCACCTCAGCGGTATAGACCCCTTCATCATCAAATTGAGAATCATTGATAACAAGGATGTGCTTTTTTCCATCAGCAATGATATCAAATTTGTCAGATGCCTTGATTATATCAGGTCCTTTAGACCATATAACATTTGCTTCTCGAGTAAGCACACATTCGAATCGAGCCTGTCGCCTCTCTGGAACAGTGACATCCTTCAGGGGCACGGCAAAGTCAAGTTCAATTTCTGAAAATCAAACATTAAGAATGAGGACTTTCAGAATGGAGAGTGACAGGAAATGAAGCTGAGCCCCTCCATGAGTTCTTAAAGCCCTACCTTTCACTGTGAGAATGGCAGTTGTAAATGCATTCAGTGCCTGGTAGAGGACTTCACCAGCTTGGTCTAGTTTGACTTTGTGCAAAGTTAAGAAGCGCTTTCCACCTTCTGCTTTGATCTCACATGTCTGAAAAAACATTAATTTCAGTTAGCATTTACATGAGATAAATTCACTAGAAGAGAAATGTTTCAGATCAATTTTTATAGAGTTTAAAAATTTCTACTAATGAATGTAGGCAAAACATCTGCTGTCATAAAATTTTATAAAATTTTTTCAAGTTGTGAACACACAATGCATTGAAGTCCCTCCCTTGAGACTTCATAAGCCCAAAGTACCCCCATTATTATTAAATCAAATCTGACTATTAAGCCCAAGTACAGAATGTAATCATTTTTATGACTAATAACTTAAAAATGGGGAACTACTCACAGGTGAGGGCCTCAGAAGTTCTCCCTTTAGCTTCCATTGCCCAGGAATGTCTGCTTCCGAGATTTCTGCCTCAAAGTTTGCAGTTTCTTTCTCATATATGGTGACATCCTCTATTGGCTTAAGAAGTTGGACTTCGCGCTCTGTATTGGTCAGAGACAAAGTTACGCAATACTTTAACCAATCTAACAGTGGTGAGCTTTTGTGTTCTGGGTGTGTTATTTTGCCTTATGCAAACATAAGACTTATCTTCAGAATGATAGGTAAAGTTTTATACCTCCAAGGGTGAGCTTTGCAGGGTATCTTTTCCCTTCGATCTCCACGGCATATTCATCAATGTCTTCCGGCATAGCATTCTTAATCTTGAGGAATAGCTTATTTCCTTCTTTCAGTATCTCAGTCTTATCATTTGGTTCCATGGGAATTTCATCATATCCTTTGAACCATTTAATGTTTGGAGTGTCCTTTGCTATGTCACAGGAGAAAACAGCTGTCCCCTTGGGTTTCACATGCTGATCTCGTATAGGTTTCACCAACCAGTCTCTAATAATTTCTGTATGAAAATGAAGTCAGAAAGAAAAACAATTATGATCCATGCAATATAAATCACTTCCTTAGTAAATTTCAGAAACAGAAAAATTCATAAAAGTAGACATCCTAAATCTGTTATGATATATTGATAGTCCCCCTCTTAGCTAAGGCACAAGACTTTTCTGATATTCAGACAATGTGGAACAAAGTTCTTTCTTCCATTTTCTCAATGTAATAATAAGCTGAACAAAATTTCCTAGAAATGTACTAACCTACTACTGTTTGTTTTTTGTTTTTCTGAGACATGGTCTCACTATATTTGTCCAGGCTGATCCCAAACTCAAACTCATGTGCTCAAGCAATCCTCCCACCTCAGCCTCCCAAGTACTAACCTACTACTTTTACACAAGATGAACATTCCAGGTTGTTGGCATTTTCCACAGTAACTGTGTACGTTCCAGCATCAGTGTCATCTGCATCATTGATGGTCAGAGCCTTCATCAAGCCAATGACACTTGGCACAATTCGGCCAGGTTTTTCCACCACAATCTTCCCATCCTTCCTCCAAACCACATCTCGCTCTTTGTTTAACTCGCAGCTCAAGTACAGTGGTTGTCCTTTGACCACAGTGACTTCTTCCTCCAGTGTTTTCACAAAACGCACAGGAAGTTCTGTGGAAAATTGCAAGAAACGTTTGAACTCATTCAAACTATTCAGTGCAATAAAAATTTTATTCAGTGAAATAAGATTTTGTCTAAAGCAGCAAGAAAAGTTGCTAGTAAGGTTTATTTTGTAAAGGTTAATACAGGTTATGTTCAGGAGATGGGAACTTACCTTCTACAATAAGTTTAGCTGTGGAGGTCTTTTCTTTATTTCCCAAACGTAAAACACAGGTGTATTCGCCAGCATCAGAAAGTTGAACGTCAATGATATGCAGCTTTCTGTCTTTACCATCTGCGATGAACCTGTGCTTTGGGCTCTCTCGGATGTTGCTGCCATCTTTCATCCAGCTTGTGATTGCAGTGGAGGGGGAGACTAAACACTCAAAGATTGCAGAAGAGCCCACAGACTCTGCTTCTTTCAAGACGATGTCTTTGATTTCCTTCACAAACTTCAGTGGCACAGCCTTTAGCTGGTAGGTGAATGGAGCTTCATCGGGTGGTTTCTCCCCACCACTTCCTGGCCTTAACTTTTTCCTTTCAGCTTCTATTGGTGAAGGAGTCTTTTTGGCTACACCTAAATCAGAGTAAAATGAAAAGTTGATTGAGCATCTCCAGAGGAGTGCATTCAGGGCCGCCTGCTGGATAAAGCCAGCAATAAAGCAACTAGGAGTCAAAAACAAAACTAAACACCAGGCAGTTGAAAGGTCAGTTCAATTTACATTGGCTTATTTTGGACTGGAAAATGAAATGGCACAAGAAATTCATAAATAATATATGCACTTCATTCGTTTGACTCTAAGTATAAAATATCCAGACTATTATCTAATTACTTTAATAGTAATGCATAATATCACATATATGAAAAATGAAGCTAAAATGTATATGGTTCATTCTGCTACAATATAATTGGTTATATACATGATACCCATTGGAGTAAACTATTTGAAATATAAGAAGACATCTTGACTTTAGCAGAATCAATTAGAAATAATAAAGATTATTAGAAATTTTGAAAATGTTTTCCCCATGTATGTAAAGTTCAGGAATTCAAAGAGTGAAAGGTTATAATACAGGTCCTGGAGAAATGGATCTCACCTTTGATGGGACCTTTTGGCTTGGCAGCTTCCTCCTTAGGTGCTTTGGCTTCTGAAATAAAAAGAAGACTCAACATTTAAACAATTTTCAGATTTATTTCATGTTCAATAGTAAACCAAGTAGAATGAGTCATGCTCTTTGTTATAAATATTAATGTATACAGAGAAGTTGATGTTATTTATATGATTTCTACAGAGAATAGCTTGATATTTCCAAGAAGGTGCATTCTAAGACTGATGTGACCAAGCTAAGTTACTAACATACTTAATATTAAAAAATTGTCTCAAAGTGCTTTTAGTCTCTTTCCATTTCTGAAAGGCTTATTGTCCACCTCTAATGGACAGTTTTCATCTTGCCTAGCTAGACAAAGTATTTTACTTGCTTTTTGACTAAGAGAACCAAGGAAATAAGTTTTTGTCAACAAGGAATTCGTATAGGAAAAAGAGAAATGGGCCAGAAGTTACCAAAAGACATTCTTTTTGTCTTTAAATTGAATAAACAAACAAATTCATGAAAGACTAAGGAAATTGGCCCAATAGCAATTAATTGCCTTTTTCTAAACTATTATACAAGTTTACAAGTAAGAATAATGCCCAAATTGTAAATACTAGTGGTAAAATACAGCACAAATATTAAAAACCACACTATAGTCAAAAGAATATAGTACTTTTTTCATGTCATTGAGCATAATAAAACCCAAAATATTTTGAGATAATTTTAAATAAAAATTTAAAATATCGGGGCTGACTGGTGGCTCAGTGGTTAGGGTGCTTGTCTGGTATGCATGAGTATGCAAGTTCATACTCCAGCACCACGTACATAAAGAAGTCCTGGAGCAATGAAAGCCACATGAAAAATTAAATAAAACTGATTCTTTCTCTCTCTCTCTCTCTCTCTCTCACTGTCCCTCTCTCTTTAAAAAAAATTTAAAAAGATTAAGAACACTGCCAAGGGCCAAATATAGGATGTATATTTATCAATGACTAATAGTTACACATCAAATTAGTTTTGGTTTTGAAATTGCCACCAAAGTGATAAAATACTAGATAGTTCATATACAACTAATAATACCTTAAATTTGCATTTGAGATGCTATACCATTAAGTTAGTAATTTAAAAAATTATTATTGATGTAAATCCGTACATAGATTTCAAGGCTGAACTATGCAATTTTTTTTTAAATTGTGGCAAAATATACCTAACATAAAATTTGTTATTTTAGCCATTTCAAAATGTACAATTCAGTTGCATTAAGTACATTCACAATGTTGTCAATCATTAACATTTTCCATTTGCATTACCCAAGTACTCAGTCTTCTAAAAATATGAGCCATGATTCCTGTAGGATATAAGGGAAATTTGGAGTCCCATGGGATTCCTATATGGGTGTCCTTAGAAAATCTGTCTCCTTAGTTCTCATCAGCCTTAAACATATTCATCACTTAATCCCAAAAACCCATGAAAGAAATAATGAATTGCAGGAGGGTACAATCCAATGAAAGCACACTTTGTCCCCACTGGGCGAGAGAGATGATGGCAAAGCAGATCAGATGAAGAAAACCTAAGAATTTATCACGCACCCCCACAGCTGAAATGATGTGTATGTTTCAATTTAAAGATAGCTTTCATTTTAATCAAGTGAGAGTGCTTTTATTAAGCTACCTAAACAAAACAAACTCATGAAAAGAAAACTACAGGATAAATACCTGCTTTCTTTCCAACCACTGGCACGGTAACTGGGGCAGCGATGGGGGTTGGTGCCGGCTCCACGGGCGGAGCTTTCATTATTTTCACCTCTGTAGAGAGAAGTCCTTTGTGTTAATACAACCAGTGTTACTTCCTAAACTTTGAAATCTTCAAATAACTATAGTTTTCCAGAGGATAATACATTAAGCATATGGCGACATTAGAACTCATCTGACATGAGTTGACTTTCACTTATATTTTCTTATTGACTATGCATGATTTGTGTGAAGCTTGAAGAGTAAGCTTGCTCACCTGGTTCAGGCTTTGGTTTTGGTTCAGGTCCAGGCAGAGGTATTGCTGGCTTAATTTCAGGCACTAAAATAATCCATAGTAATGAGAAAGTTATCATAGTATTTTTTAAGTTTCCCATAGAGTCAAAACTAAGATCAAAGTGACAACGTATCTTAGAAGACATTAGAATTTATACACATATATTTATCAGATCGAGTATTTGATGTAAGGTTATTTTTCATTTTAAACAAAATATTTTTAAAATTATAGGAAGGCATTTTTGTTGATTTTAATGTTGTTATTTATCTCATTGCCCATTAATACATTTTTCCTAGTGATTTATTGAACAAGTGGATGATCTTTAGCAAATTATGCAGAAGAGTGAAATGGCAAAGAAAATTAAGATATAGATGATACTAGATTAAGGCATGTGTTCAAATATAGATGCCAGTATAATGATATTTTAAATACTATATATCCACCTCTTTAGTGAAAACTAAGAAAACACCTATAGATTTATACCTTTTACGGGTTCAGGAATTTTCTTTTCTCTCTTTGTAACAGTAGCTGGAGGAGCTTCAACCTCTTCAGCTTTGGGAGGTGGTGGTGGTACTTTAAGAAAACAAGATCATTTAAATACTTAGAAATCAACTCCTCTGAAATGTATGATCAATTTTTTAAAAAAAACTATTGATGGATTTGACAAATCCTTATATTTTCTCATTTGATTTGTATTTTCTTTTCTTGAATCTGCCTCAATTCATTTTCATTCTTTATTCCATCCACTTGCTTCCTTACCCCCATTAACTGTCCCTTTCTAAATCACTTCAATAATAATTATCAATAATTATCCCTTTGAGAATAGG
Source organism: Aplodontia rufa (assembly GCA_004027875.1). Lineage (NCBI taxonomy): Eukaryota > Metazoa > Chordata > Mammalia > Rodentia > Aplodontiidae > Aplodontia > Aplodontia rufa. Next base: position 103,924 of record PVKS010000191.1, read on the forward strand.
CTAATAATAAAAATTAACCCATTAAACGCCCCCAAAGTTTATGAAACATTTGCCAGCACCCTCCCATGAAATTCTTCTATAGCCACCTTGATTATTTCATTAATTTCCACTGGAAGAACTTAAGTGGCCAGGGAATAACAAGAATAAAGTATGGAAAATAGATGAATGGGTTTGGGAATTACTACAAAAATATTTAAACAGAAAGCAGACAATGGAAAACACACATTACATACAGATGAAATATGGAGCTATGTTTATGTCACTTCACTTATGTTTACAAGATAAACCTTTTATTAAATGTCCATTTTGCTAAAAAAATTAATTTTACAAATTGTCACTGAGATTCCTACCTTCTGGTTTTTTAATTTTTTCTACTTTTTTAGGTTCTACTTTAGGTTCTTCTTCTTCAGGTCTTTTTCTTAGAACTTAAAAGATAAAAAAGGTTTATATGTAAACCAAAACAAACGAATGAAGATGTTGAGTAAGTTTGACAAATGCAAATGATATACAAAGCAAGGAAGAATGAAAAGCATGCAGCTAGTACCCTAGAAAGTTAGCATTTTCATTCACCCAAATCAAAGTTTGCTATGTTCATTTACATAGCACTCAGTAGAAAGTTTCTTCTTTCTACATAGAGATTCTATTCACAGATAATTGTATGGCAGAAAAGACTAAAAAATGAGTACTATGAATAGCAACGAATTCTAATAATAATTCCATGGAGAAGTATTTGTAAGAAGTAGAAAATTTACTTAAGCAGAGATATCTAAAGAAATGTGGCCTAGAAATCAATAACTCTATATGAAGACAATGTTAGAACTCAATTCTCCTTTTGAATATCTTGCTTCTAATTCTTTAATATTTAGTAGGAAAAAGATTCAGTTTTAAAAAATATTATTTATTAGTGGTGATCATGGGCCATAATTTAAAACTGAAATTATATTTATACTTAAATAGTCTTGTGTATTTAATCAGTTTAGTGTACTTTATTGCATAATTTGGTTATGAAAATGACATTCATGGTCATTATTGTTAGTTTAGAATATTATCAATTTAGTTATGTCTAGTAACATGATAAATTTCAAAACGCTGTGAATGCTCACAAAATGTCTGTCTTTTAAAAAAGATTTGGAAATGATAGCCTCTTAATTTTCAGTGAAGCTACAGAAACATTTTGATAAATAAGAAAACCAAGGGACAGAACTATTTTGTAAGCGTCCCAGTCAGTGTTTTAGGTACTTAAAGCTGATACTATACCGCTTTTCAGAACAACTTCTTCCTTTGGCTGAGGTTTAGGTTCAGGAAGTAATTTGCGAACTTTCTTTTCAGCTCCAGGCACTTAAAAGAATATGAATTCAAATTTTGAAGTGAATTCATATAAAAATGGAATTTCAACAAGAAAAATGTCTCTGCCCAAACTGGTTAACTACAGTGGGTCAAGTAACAATTTTTATTGCATATAAATTCACAGAATTTAAAAGCAAATAATACCCTTCAAATTATTTCCTCTGCAAACATCTTTACAAACCCGTGACAAAATTCAATTACATTAAGTGCAGGCAAACATATTCATCTTAATAAATGTAGATGTCATTGCTCTGTACTGACTTTATGAATCTTTAACCAAATTCCAAGGGTTCTCAACAGCATCGTTGCTGCAATGTGCAGCTGTATGTTGCTCAGGTCTATGCTGCTATCTACTGACCACTAAATACATTCAATGACATTGGCAGGAGTTAGTGCCATCACTCATTCTTCTCCATTGATGGGAAGAGAAAGCCAAGGAATCTGTGTGTGGTCTTGATGCTGGGGAAAGACCATATTTTATCTTCTAAACAGAGATATCTTTTCTTTAAATTTCTTTTTGGAATACTGGTAACTTCAAATTGTAGAACAACAGAATTTCAAGGCTACTCTTAGAAGCTCATTTTTCATGAATAAGAAAATAACACTGAATTTCCACTAAAAGTGACCCAAGGAATAAAAATTAATTTCCTTTGCATTTATAGTGCATACCAAGCATAATACATGATATTATTCTTCAGAGCAGCCTCTTATTGCTATAATAGCCCCCATGGATGTAAATAGGAAAACAAAACAGAAACAAAGCTCTTAGTAACTACTGAGCAACTTTACCAGTCTACTGATAACATTTAAAATCTAATTTAAAACATTATTTGTAATGTAACATGTGCTCATTCAGATGAAATCTGAATTTCTTAAGATATTTCTCCAAAATTTCCCATTTGGTGCTTAAAGGAGACATTTGCAATTCTTTAAATAGATTTTTATATGATAAAGATAATCTTGCTTAAATCTTACTTGAAAAATAAAAACATACAGAAGGCAAGTACATATTTCATTTTAAATAATCATGCTTTATGATGTCAAATATTTTAAGTAAAAATTTTGCAGTTAAACATTAAATATTTTATCTATGATCAATTGTGCTGACCTTCAATACTATTTGTGAGTTACCAATATTTTAAATGTATAGCTATTTTCATTGATTGAAACCATGCATCTAGTTAATTTAAGTTGAGATGACAAAACTTAAATTTCCTTTACTTATATAATGGACAAAGTGAAAATATTCCTGTGCATTTGTTTTTCCACATTATCAAGATCTTAGTGATATTTGAGACCCCATGCAGAACACTCTCTTGTGATTACTGTTTTTAAAGTCACTGGATGTCAATAAATGCCATTTTAATGTTTAATATTTACTAGTTAATGTATATGATAAAATTATTCTGTAATGTCTACTTTATGAATTAGGAAAGTCATACGGTGACTGTTTAAGTGATCAATTCATCCAGACTCACTTTCTAGGCCTGAATGAATTGACTACTTAAAACAGAAAACTGCTACCCACTAAATTTACTAGAAAATTAAGTTTATTTTTAGTAGATGTTTTCTAGACTTTTACAATTTTTTTTTCTTTAGGGTCTTATTTTACGTACGGAAAAGACTGTTTAAATAAAAAAATCACTTTTGAAAAATGACCTGCAGTGATAGTGAAATTAACCTAAAACTTGGGAGTTGTACACCTGAGAGAATGAGTGAGAAGAAAGTGGCTGGGCAGTTGCGAGGAAAACCATACAAATCACTTAAAAGGGTACGATTTGTAGTACTTGTCACACTGGTTAAAGTGCTGATGTCCAGGTGAATCTCCAAAGCTTACTGCAATTCAGCATTTTAACCTAAGATGTCTCCTGATATCAGTCTCAGCCAACCAGTCAAGTCTGATGTTTTGAGCTTAGAAAAAAGCAAGCAGACATATGGAGATGATACAAGGGTCAACAGCATCTATCCACAGAATGTATGAATTGATGGGGACAAAGGAAGCCACACTCATGAGCCAGAACCATAAAAGCCACAGATGCAAGAAATGAACAAGACTACTCCACTACTGTGATCGTTAAAAAGAGAGGGAGAACATCCTAAGAAAATAGAAAGAGCAAAGAATCAGATGAAGGGATACTGCAGATACACCTAGACAGACTGTCAGTCCGAGAAATACCTTTCAGAGGTGTAAGCTCCACTTTTTCTGGAACCTCAGGTTTTTCAGGAATTTTCTTCTTTGAAACAGCTTTAAAGAATATGATCTTACTTTTATTATTTGCATATTGAATCTACAGCAAATAATTTTTTATGCCACAAATAAAACCAAGCTTTGCATATAACCAGGAAGCATTAATAGCAGCCAAGAACAGCCACCAAAGAACGTATAAGAAGTTCAGAAGCCATGAACACAAATTGCAGTTTTTCTCCATGGTTGAGTTATAAATTAAGACTGACTGAGAAAGTCCCTTTTTATTCTTTAAAGGTTGAATAATTTTTTTCTTTGAGAATATATTTTACTTTTAGGGAAATGTTATTTCATTGTCTGTTCGCATAGAAGGTGACATTTTCAGGGGTGTCTACTTTTTCTACATCTGACCTAAAACCCAGGAAGGCTGGAGAGGGGACAAGATTCATAGAAATGATGCTTTGTAGATGTGGAAGTATGAGAAAAATGCTTATCTAAGATTATAGTTTTTTTAGATTAACAAATTTCATAGCATTGCAAATAAGACAGCTTTTTATGAAAAAGAATAATGTACTTTTTTCAGTTTATTTCAGTATTTTATAGAAGTTAATATTTTAAAAATTCATACTGCATCAATTCAAAGAAACATCAAACACAAAGAATGAAGGGAAATTTAATAATGAGAAGATATGCTAGATATCAAATATATTAAGAACTATTCTACTATTCTTTCCAGATAACCTGAGAAACACCACAAAACACAACAGAGTTTCTGTTATGTTATCAAAAAGAAAAAGGGGCAGGGGGAGCAGCTGGGACTGGTTGTACATATGCATTCCTTTCATGATCTACAAGCACATGTCAGGCATTAGACCCAAGAAATATTATGTATAATATATTTAAAACAACCTCAAGAAAAAGCATTGGCTTTAATGTAAATTTGTTACTGCAATGTTAAAAATATCTTGTAGAGATTTCTTATACATTCCACATGCATAAGACTTCAAGATATGCATAGCAACCAGGCTTTGAAATAAAAAAGACCCTTCTCCCCACTCCACATAAGAAAGTTAGTTGGGTAGCCCCAGAATCCAAATGTCAAGAACAATGTCACAATGCAATGGCTGACACGTGGGCAGCTGGCATGGCTTGACAAGGCATGCCAGGGCCCTTGGGCAGCAGAAACATGCCAATTCTCATAGCATGATCACATCTGAAAGCATACACTTCCAGACATAAGACATTTCCTTTTCTAGTACCATTTCAAATGGCTGCACAGAAGTATGAAGCAGGTTAATAAGGCTTTGGAAGTGACGTTTTATACCTTTAAGTTGGAATATCTTCTCCTTCACATCTTCCTTTGGTGGAACAGGAACAGGAGGTGGAGGTCTTGGCTTGAGTTTTGGTTTCTCAATAACTTTCTTTTCAGGTTCAGGTTCTTAAAAGAGTATTTCAAGAGTGTTAGTATCTGTATATGTTAACATGTATATAAAAGGTATATTTGGTAGAAATTTAAATATATATGAAGCATATTACTTTGATATGTAATACCAGTTTCCAACATAAAACATAAAACAGTGTCCAACAAAAAACACAAAATATTGACCCTATAACATTGGTGATGAGAAATATAATAAAGGCACTAACAGAAACAATGGAAGCATCCAGATAAGCTTCATGGTGCAGACAACATGGAAACATAAGAATAATATGCACATTTATATCAAAGACTATCTTACACACAAATGCAAAGGGACCCACTGAACATGCAGAAGAACATAAACCATGTACAGTTTCAGAGGAAGAATAGGATAATGAAGATTTAAGTCCTATTAATTGAATACCTTGTGCTGGTATTTCTTCTGGCTGTGGTTCAGGTTCAGGTTCAATTTCTTCAGGTTCAATATACTTTTCAATTTCACGTTCTTTAAAGAATGTTGACACAGGATATAAGATCGTAATGTAAAGTTCCACATGGACACAAACAAATTTCACACAGAGGTAAAGATCACAGTCACAAAAACAAAAATACACAATTCACACAAAGTCACTTCCATAGGAAACAAGGTAAGAGATTTCCATTTTCTTACATTTGAACTTCCTGCTAACAACTAATTTACTCCATGAATGTTGATGGCAAATAAGATGACTTAAATTTGATACTGGATAATCATTTGAGGATCCAATGCAATTATTCCAATTTTGCCTTTAGAATTATTAATCACCATCAAGAAAAACCAAATCAAAGATTCTAATTCAAAAGCAGTATAATTATTTCAAAAAGCAGTGGAGCATGTGTAGGAATACTTTTGTATATAATGTCAAGCAGGAATGTCTGCCTATAACTACATTTGCATTTCTAACAGGAGTTTCAAGAGATGAAAAAAAATATATTTATATATGTATACCTTCCACAGGGGGAGTTTCTTTTCTACCAATGGTTATGGATGCTTTTTCTTCATATATTATTTCCTCAGGAGTCTCTTCAACTTAAAAAACATAGTATTTTATTTTAGACTGTATTCAGAGCAGAACAGTACAGCTGCAAAGTTGCACCACATCAACAAACACTCTATGACATATTATTATTCAGATGTCTCCAAGATGCCAACTATGTCAATATATGAGACAGACAACAGATAAACACATAAGACCCTTCCCCAGTCAAGCAAGACAATGAAGATGGTTGTCATCTTCCCAAGATTTATAGAGCAGCCATGTACCTGAGGTGGGTGGAGCTTCTGGCTCTTCAGGCTTAGGAACAGACACTTTCTTTTCTGGGACGATTTCCTTGGGCACTTCAGGCACTTTAAAGATATTGATTTTGTTTACTATTAAGAATTTAGAAGATGTGCAAGAGTTTTCAAAGAGCAGGAAAAGAATTCAGGTAAAGAACTTCATCTTATAAGACTTGATGGGGAAGATGGCTTCTGAGGCATAGCACCCTTTTGAACATTGTAATTTTTAAATGAACATTTTCAGCTTTCTTCATTGGCTTCTCATCTTCTGTATGCTCTTACATGTAAGTGTTCCCCGCTGGATTATCTCTGACACTTCAAAAACTATTGCTCTATGTTTTCCAAGTTATCGTTCCTGCATGCTCAACTCAATTTCCACATGGATGATGTCAAAATCTCTCTCTCTCTCTCTCTCTCTCTCTCTAGGCCTGATCTGTTTCCTAAGCTGCTAATGCACATTCCCAATTTCCATACTTCAAAAATCAAGAATAGTTCACTATCTTCTTTCTAAATCCAGCTCAGGAAACTAGTGAATCATTCTCTTGGCCATTTAGCTTCAACATCTACAATTATCTTGGGCTCCTCAATTTCCCTAATTTCTTTGGTAATCATCAGCCACCATCTCTCTCAAAACCACTCCCCTTTTCCATTTCTCCCACCACTGGTTTTGTTCAACTCTTAATGACTTTAAGTACAATGAAACTGTTATGACTCTCTTTTAATAGCTTGGTCTGCTGCCGGTTGTATTTCTAAAAACTCAAATCTCGTACACTTGTTTCAAAATCTTTGAAGCTTTCTTTTGCTTGTGTCTGCAGAATAAAATATGAGTCTTGTGTGGGCATTCAAAAACCTTTAAGCTGAGCACAGTGGCACACACCTGTAATACCAGTTATCTGGGAATCTGAGGCAGGAGGATGGCTGGTTTGAGGTTAGCCTAGGCAACTAAGTAAGATTCTGTGTCAGAATAAAAAGGACTGGGTTGTAGCTCAGTGATAGAGCACTTGCCTTGCCTTTGCAAGGCCCTGGGTGCCATTCCCAGCACTGGAAAAACAAACCAAAGCCAAAACAAACCCTTAAACCCCAAGAACTTCAAAATGTGACTTCTACTTTTATATCTAGTAGTATCTTTTAAGGTGTTGCATAACCAAAGCATGCTCAAATTATATTACTTGACAGTCCTTGAACTTGCTAGACCTTCTACCTAGACGTCTTCCAATATGATCTTCCCTCTGCCTAGAATACCATTCCCCTGACTTCCACATGCAAAAATCCATCAAAATTCACAACACCCTTCTTTCCATGCAACTTTCCATGGTCTCCGTCTGAAATTCATCTTTGTGAGCTCTATGTTTCTGTAGCCCTGAGTTTGGAAGTGCTATGGCCTCCTGTCTGGATTGGGGTTGTGCAATCTTTCTGTTCTTTCACTAGATTTAAGTGGGATTAGGTCTTAGATTTAACAAAACAGTACTTTTTTCCATGGAGCGGGCCCTGTTTTATCCCCTATAAGCACGCAATGGATCACTGCACAACTGACTCATTTTCCCTGCTGCTTGCCTGCTTCATTTCTTTGCTCTCATTAGATCCCCCTGCTTTCTATAAAAGGTGGTTTGGTGTAACCTCTTAGTCACTATTTTCTTCTATAAGAACTGCTATTAAAATGCTTAAAAAGTGGTCAGAGAAATAGTATTTCCTCGTGGTAGGTACCTTTTTCTGGCCGGACTTCTGGTTTTTTGGTAACAGGTACAGGTTCTTTCTTTACTGGAACAAGTTTCTTGGGAAACTCGGACACTTGCACTTTGAAGATATTAGTTTTGTTTTAGATAAGAGTATTTAAGTACATTTAAAAATGTTAATAAAAAATCTATAAGTCATGGAGTAGCATTAAAATTAGTAGAATGCAAAATAAGAATATCTTTGTCTCTTGCTTACAGTAACATCAGGATAACTCATTAGAGTCCACTTTAAGATACCAGAGTGCTTTAAAAAAATTATGATGTCAATGATGACATGAATACCTTTGGCTTCTGGTGGCTCTGGCTTCTTAACAATTGGGACCTTCTTCACTGGGACAACTTTCTTTGGCATCTCAGGTACTTTAAAGATATTAGTATCATTTAATATACAAGTACAAGATGTAGCATACCAACATTAATTTTACAAGTCTGTTCAACACCAAAACATAGATAACCATAAAAAAACACATACTACAGCACAATACACAATAAGAAAAGAGTGCGAATTGTAGACACACACAAAAATACTAATTTTCACATAAGTACCTTTAGGAGGTGGAGGTTCTGGTTTTTTGATGACAGGAAATTTCTTCTCTGGAACAATCTTTTTGGGCTCTTCAGGCACTTGAAGAAGAGGAATTTCTTTTAGAGTCAGATGATTACGAGGACAAATTAAATGATAACAAATGAGCAGTTATAATAGTAACAACCACATGTATTTCTTTGGCATGTACGTTGTAAAGTTCTGTATACCAAGGTTTGATGTGTGAAAATAACTTGTTCTTGTCAATGAAGTCAAATTTCAAGCAAGGAAATTTCAAGCAAGATATAGAAATTTTACCTTAAATAAGATATATAATTTAAAAATCAAATGCCCGTATTTTTCCATACAGTGGATCCTGATTGTACCTGGTGGAGCTGATGGAGCTGGTGGAGCTTCTGGTTCCTCCTCTTCTACAACAGGAATTGGCTCTTCCTCTTCAGGAGCAATTTCCTCAGGCTCTTCATATACTTTAAAGATATCAGTTAATTTTATTTCAATATGTGAAACAAAATTCTAAAATGCACAAAGCAGTACAGCAATAAATAATAATTTTGATTCTTCCCCTTTAAGTCAATAACTTCTCTTTTATTAAGATGAAATCTATTTTATTTGTGTCAACTCTGTATCTATTGATTTAAGTGTTTTGAAAGTCCTTGGTCCTTGTGGTGTTTAAAGTTATTTAAACTCATCAACTCTCCCATCGTACTCTCACTGTACATTCAAGAAACTTTAATACCGTGACCCATGTAGATACCACTGACTAATAACCCAAAATAGATTTGAGATTGGAGCTAATTGAGAACAACAAAGTAAGACTAATAAAGGACATAAAATGACAGTAGATGAGTTAGCCAAGAATAGGAAGAAAGCTAAGTTAGAAGCAGTCGCAAGAGGCAAGCTCATCAGTGGTTTTATGTGTACCTTCTGGGGGAGGAGACTCCACTTTCTTGGGAACCGGAACAGCTGGTTTCTCTTCTATGACAGGTTTCTTTGGCACCTCTGGCACTTTAAAGATATTAGTTTAGTTTTACTTCTGGGTAGTTGAGAAGTACATGAAATTTACACCAAATCTACTTAACATTTGTTCAAATAAATCAGGGACAAAGTCAAGAATAAATTTCACAACAAGGTCAGGGATCAGCTATTGGATCCCCACCTAGCAGGGAGGAAACTATGACCTATAAGTGATCACAAAATGGTGGTAAGTAAACTCTTTCAACACTTATAATAAATGCATCCATTTTTTTTTCAGAATAGTGATTGTGAAAAGACATATAAATTTTAAGTGCCCAGAACAGCAGTTTTGTGGTTGCAAATATAAGATGACTGGCAAACAAAAAAGTCCCGTAATAGGTAACTTTTGGGACCAAAGAGGGAGTACTTTTCTGCAGAATCTCATGAGTGACATGTACCTTTAGGTGGTGGGATTTCTGGCTTTGGAGGAACAGTCACTTTCTTTTCTGGAACAACTTCTTTTGGAACTTCAGGCACTTTAAAGATATTAGTATTTTACCATTATGAATAATCACCAGTAAACATTCATCACATTTTTACAGAACAAAACACTTTTTAAGAGTTGGAGGCTGGCTGTACCTCCATCAAAGAGTAGAAAGACACTAGTACCTTTAGCAGGTGGAACTTCTGGTTTTTTAACCACAGGAGGCACTTTCTTTTCAGGAACAACTTCCTTGGGGACCTCAGGCACTTTAAAAGATATTAGTAGTTTTTCAGTTCATAGTTTCAATGGCAAATGAAAGTCATTAGGCACAGCAGTGGAATACGACATTTTAAAGACAGACATTTTTCTGTAGGAAGTTAGTGGCAGTGAGAAATACCTTTCACCAGAGGTGGTTCAGGTTTCTTGGCAACGACAGCAGGGACTTTCTTTTCAGGAACGGGCTTAGGTGGCACAGTCACTAAAGATATTAGAATTTATGCTTTAGAAGCAGTGATGATGAGTGATAAAGGACACAAAAGACACACACACACAGGATGCCCAGAGCTGTGAAGGGAAGGTGCAGAGCAGCCCCGCAGCTCGCCAAGTACCTTTCGGAGGTGGGGCAGGCGCTGGCTCTTCCACATCTTCAGCAGGAGGCTCTTCAGGGACAATTTCCTCAGGCTCCTCAAACACTTTAAAGACATCAGCTCACTTTAATGCCAGAACCAACTAACATATATATTTTGCAAAAAGATTTTCATATCACTAAGAAGAAATTTTTCTCTTTTAAAAGATAATGGTTTTGTGGTTACCTTCAGGGGGAGGACTTTCCGGTTTGGGGGGAACAGCTTCGGGCACCTTCCTTTCTGGGACAGCTGCCTTTGGCACCTCAGGTACTTTAAAGATATTAGTATTTTCAAGATTAGACAGAGTGGAGGCAAAAGGACCATATCAAGCACAGTGACATCGGGGTGACTACCTTTCACAGGTGGGGCTTCTGGCTTCTTAGGAGGCACCACGGTCACCTTCTTTTCAGGGACAACTTCTTTAGGAGCCTCAGGCACTTGAAAGAGATTAGTGAAATTATGCTCATGAAGACCACATGGATGAAATATTTTTAAGAGCAAAAGTCATGTTTTGTGAAGCCTGGGGTCATTGACAGGTACCTGTGACTGGTGGGACTTCTGGCTTTTTAGGTGGAGGCACAGTCTCTTTCTTTTCAGGGACAACCTCTTTGGGAGCCTCAGGCACTTAAAAGAGATTAGTGAGATTATTGCACAAGCACAGAACATTTTCAAGAGCAGAAGACAGATCTTGTGAAGCCTGGGGTCATTAACAGGTACCTGTGACAGGTGGGACTTCTGGCTTCTTAGGAGGCACCACAGAAACCTTCTTTTCAGGGACAACTTCTTTGGGAGCCTCTGGCACTTGAAAGAGATTAGTGAAATTATGCTCATGAAGACCACGTGGATGAAATATTTTTAAGAGCAAAAGTTATGTTTTGTGAAGCCTGGGGTCATTGACAGGTACCTGTGACAGGTGGGACTTCTGGCTTCTTAGGAGGCACCACAGAAACCTTCTTTTCAGGGACAACTTCTTTGGGAGCCTCTGGCACTTGAAAGAGATTAGTGAAATTATGCTCATGAAGACCACGTGGATGGAGTATTTTCAAGAGCAGAAGACTTAGATTTTGTGATGCCTAAGGTGAGTGACAAATACCTTTCACAGGTGGGACTTCTGGCTTCTTAGGAGGCACCACGGTCACCTTCTTTTCAGGGACAACTTCTTTAGGAGCCTCAGGCACTTGAAAGAGATTAGTGAAATTATGCTCATGAAGACCACGTGGATGAAATATTTTTAAGAGCAAAAGTTATGTTTTGTGAAGCCTGGGGTCATTGACAGGTACCTGTGACAGGTGGGACTTCTGGCTTCTTAGGAGGCACCACAGAAACCTTCTTTTCAGGGACAACTTCTTTGGGAGCCTCTGGCACTTAAAAGAGATTAGTGAAATTATCCCTAAGACTTACACAGACCATGAAAATGTATATTTTCAAAAACAGAGGAGTTATGTCTCCTAAACCCTCAGGTCAGTGACAAGTACCTGTGACAGGTGGGGCTTCTGGCTTTTTAGGAGGCACCACTGGTCTTTTCTTTTCAGGGACAATTTCTTGAGGAACTTCAGGCACTTGAAAGATATTAGTAGTTTTCACTTTGGTTAGTGAGGTAACAGGATTAAAAATGTTTCCAAAAGCAGATGAGATATTTATTTGGAAGAATAAAGAGAGGAGCAAAAATACCTGCGACAGGTGGGGCTTCTGGTTTTGGGGGGAGGGTCATGGGGACTTGCTTTTCTGGGACTTCTTGAGCAGCTTCAAACACTTGAAAGATATTAGTAGTTTTACACTTGTTAATGAAGAGAAATGGACTAAAACTGTGTTCAAGAATGAAAGAGGTATTTCTTCTTCAGAATGAGGACCAGGTGACAAGTACCTGTGACAGGTGGGGCTTCTGGCTTTTTAGGAGGCACCACTGGTCTTTTCTTTTCAGGGACAATTTCTTGAGGAACTTCAGGCACTTGAAAGATATTAGTAGTTTTACACTCTGGTTAATGATGAGCAGTGGATGACATTTTTTTTTTCAAGAATGGAAAAGACAATACTTCTGAAGAATAAAGTTCAGCTGACATATACCTGTGACAGGGGGCTCTTCTGGTTTTGGGGGCAGTGCCTTGAGAATTTTCTTTTCTGGGACAACTTCTTGAGCAGCTTCAGGCACTTGAAAGATATTAGTATTTTAGAATTTATGAATTGTGAATGCAAATATTATAATGACCGAGGAGTATAAGAAGATGATTTTTTTTTCTAAGCAGTGGGAGTAAATACCTTTCACAGGTGGAACTTCTGGTTTTTTGGGCACAGACACTTTCTTTTCAGGTACAACTTCTTTAGGAACTTCAGGAACTTTGAAGATATTAATATCTTTTAGTAAGAAACTATAAAGGGGGAATATTCACAACACATGTACCCCAGCACATTTGGGAGATGGGAGGACACGTTTACGCACTTTCCCCAAACCCCCAGACAGGTGGCTGAAACATGTAAGGATACATACCTTTGGCTGGTGGAGGAACTTCTGACTTTTTGGGAGAAGCCACTGGTACTTTCTTTTCAGGGATGACCTCCTTTGGTGGCACTTCAGGCACTTAAAGATAATTTGTAATTTGTGTTTAGAAAAGGTGAAAATAATTGATACCAAGACATATAATCATACACCAAGATTTTTTTGATAGTTACTGACATTTTTTTCAGAATGATATTACTTTTAGGTAGTAAGATTTTTATATATATAATTTTCTAGTTAAAAGAGAGTTGTTTGTCTCCCTAATTTGCATAATTTCAACATTACCTTCAGGGGGAGGACTTTCCGGTTTGGGGGGAACAGCTTCGGGCACCTTCCTTTCTGGGACAGCTGCCTTTGGCACCTCAGGTACTTTAAAGATATTAGTATTTTCAAGATTAGACAGAGTGGAGGCAAAAGGACCATATCAAGCACAGTGACATCGGGGTGACTACCTTTCACAGGTGGGGCTTCTGGCTTTTTAGGAGGCACCACGGTCACCTTCTTTTCAGGGACAACTTCTTTAGGAGCCTCAGGCACTTGAAAGAGATTAGTGAAATTATGCTCATGAAGACCACATGGACGGAGTATTTTCAAGAGCAGAAGACTTAGATTTTGTGATGCCTAAGGTGAGTGACAAATACCTTTCACAGGTGGGACTTCTGGCTTCTTAGGAGGCACCACGGTCACCTTCTTTTCAGGGACAACTTCTTTAGGAGCCTCAGGCACTTGAAAGAGATTAGTGAAATTACGCTCATGAAGACCACGTGGATGAAATATTTTTAATAGCAGAAGTTATGTCTTGTCAGAAGCCTTGGTACCTGTGACTGGTGGGACTTCTAGTTTTTTAGGTGGAGGCACAGTCTCTTTCTTTTCAGGGACAACCTCTTTGGGAGCCTCAGGCACTTTAAAGAGATTAGTATTTTTTAAACGTAGACAACACAAAGACCACAAGACACAATGAAGCATTTTCAAGAACACAAGAGCTGTTTCTCTCCTTGAACTTGAGATGGTGGTAGCAAGTACCTGCAGCAGGTGGTGCTTTTGGCTTTGGTGTGGGAACTTCTGTTATTTTCTTTTTGAAGACCACTTCTCTGGGAGCTTCAGGCACTTTGAAGATATTAGTAAATTTACATTTGAGTCAAAGTAGTGAACACAGACATGAGATACATTTACACACCATGACAACTTTCAGGGCTAGAAATGTGGCCCTTTCTGTCTTCCCACCTCCCTCGTCGTGTCAGGGAAGAGTTGAGAATGGACCTTTGACAGGTATTCCTTCAGGCATTTGAGGAGTTTGTACCTTCTTTTTGGGCACAACTTCTCGGGGAGACTCAAGCACTTAAAAGATATTAATATTTTTACATTGAGGAGTTAAAGGAATCAGTAGGATCAGGAAATTCATTAGACAGAAGACACTTTCCCACCCTTTTAATCTTCCAGCAAGATATACTGCTGGTCACGAACTTCTGGCTTTGGGGGTAGAACCTCAAGTGTTTTCTTTTCATGGACAGCTTAATGTGGAACTTTAGGCACTTTAAGAAATTAGTATTTTTATGTTTAGTGTTATTTAAGTCACAAGGAAGAGCAAATTATTTTCAAAACTCCTGGAACTAGTTCTTGAGCCAGAGGGCTTGGTGACAGGTACCTTGAATTGGGGGAGCTTCTCTTTTTTTGGAAGGAGCTTTCTTTACAGGAACAACTTCTTGAGGAGTTTCAGGCACTTGAAAGAATTAGTATTGCATATTTCAGAGTTAAAATATTAATGAAAACAGTAGACACAATAAGATAGCAAATGAAACTTTCTAGAACTTTCTTTTCTTCTCCTTGCTCCACTATAAGCTAATCTGGAGGGGTTCATGGGATCCTTGAGAAGAGGGGCTCGCCTTCCTCCAGCAGGAGTTTACTGTTCAGTGCAGTTGGCCCTCTGTCTTCATGGGGTCTGCATCCTCCGTACAACCCACCACAGAGGGTGTCTGTACTGAATGCATCTATACTGTATATACTGATTCTATATATACTGTTTTCTTGTCATCATCATTCCCTAAACAACTCTTTACATAGTATTTACATTTTACTAGTTATTATAATCTGACCTAATGTATATGAGGCATTTTGTTAATTATATGAAACTTGTACCTCATTTTATGTAAGAACCTTGAGATTTTAGTATCTGTGAGGGTCCTGGGACCAGTCTCCCATGGAGGCTGAGGCAGGTCCCTATTTGTTGAGTAACCTTCTTAGTTGGAAGGTTTTAGGTTGTGGTAGGAATAGCCACAGATTCTTTCTAGAGGAAACGGTGGAGTTTCAGGTACTTTAACAATATTAGTATGTTTACACTGCAGACTTAAAAGAGTATTAGAAAAACCCTGGTTCTAGGCGCAGAGGATGGATAATTTCTTCTTCTACATATGCTCAGAGGCAACATGTACCTTCCATAGGTGGCATTGCTGGTTCTTCAGGGACATCCTCAATGACTTTCATTTCAGGAGCAGTTTCTTCCATAGCTTCTGGTGCATTGAAGATATTAGTAATATGTCAGAGGTTAAAAGGATCAGTGGAGACATTAATCACATGAACTGAACCTAAGTGATTTCTATGACTAGAAGGGTGCTTCCTTCAAGAATCTGATGAGATGCAAAAATCTTGAGAATAATCAAATCTTATTTGTTTTTATTATTCCTTAGCTCCCTAGCACCGTGTCTATGCTAGGCACTTATAAAAGAAATGAAGGAATGATAGAAAGTGTGATACCTTTGGGGGAGGTGTTACAATTTGGAGGGAACAGCCATGGGTTTAGCTTTTACGAGAGTCAACTTCTGGAGGTGATTCCAGCACTTTATAGAGAGTGAAGCAGTATACTCTGGAGATATGAGGAACAGTGAAGAGTTCCAGTTGTTACAGCTCACACAGAAATACTCCAGACTGATTCTCTGGTACTGGTGTAAACACCTGGGTATCTGGGGTTGTTTTCTTGGCAACTCAGGTACTTTCAATATTAATAATTTTGTTTCTTAGGATTATAGATGTATAGAAGATTGGATTATGGAAAGTGAAAAAATATTACCACTAATTATATATCTTTAGCAATAGAAGTTGAGAAGAAAGGAAAAGCTGCTTTCTTCTCTGGGTTGGCTTTTTTTTGCACCCTCACTTTAGTCTCCTTAAAAAAGTGGTTTTTGAGTTTAGGAGAGAATAATCAACAGATTCCAGACTGAGGAAGTAAGGCCAGAGCACTTCAGTATTATTTAAATTCCAGAATATCATGAATATTATGAAAGAGGTGTTATTCTGGAAGCATTTAAATGTCCCTGGCTTTTGATGGATGTAAAAAATTTTCAAAATGAAAAACTGCATGATGCTTGAAAAATCAAATATACACCATGAGTGGAGCAAACATTCAGGACAGAGTGCTCAGGACTGAAACTACAGTGAATAGGCTTAACACATGCCATTTAAAGGAACAGTCAGTGCCACCAAGTGACAGAGATGGTTAGTCTTGTCACAGAGGGCAACTATCCATACCTCATGGGACTAGGATTCCAGGATGTACCAGACTGTCAGAACTGCTTTCCTATTAAAATAAGCTTACAGCTAAAAGCAAGCATCTGAATGTGAAATAGCTGATTCCAATAAGATTTAAAGATGACGGAGATATGAAGCATATAGTTCATAGAAAACAAGGTCCAGCATTAACTGGCAATCTGCAATGGTTTAGACAGCTCTTGGGTGTCTGATGGGGGAGCTGTATTACAAATAGAGCAACTTCACCTTGAATATTTCATTTTCTTTAAGACATGATTTTCTAAACATATTTCTATGATGTTTCTTACTGGAAAGCAGCAATTTCATATTCGTATGCTTGTTTTTAGCAGCAAGTTTATTTTAACAGGAAAACAGTTCTGGCAGGCTGTATTCCCTAGAGCTCTGGTCCATGGAGGATTGAACTATGCACAACCAAACAACTCTGTCACTTGATGACACTGATTCTTGCTTTAACCAGACATGTGTTAGCCAACAAAATCTAGTTTCAGTGTTATAAATGGCCTCATGTCCTTTTTTCCTAGCTAGTATGATTTTTAATATTTTTAAAGGAAAGATAGCTATTTCCTATGGAATACATCTGGGTCATACTTGGATATAAGATGTATACATGTTTTCTCTGCAGTTCTCATAAACTGTATAGCTCAACTATCTTTCATCTGTAAAGGTTAAAATTTTTTTTCCTCTCTATCCTCTTTTTTTTTTTTTTTTAAAGAAAGAGGGACAGAGAGAGAGAGAGAGAGAGAGGGGAAAAAAGAGAATCAATTTTATTTAGTTTTTCATGTGACTTTCATTGCTCCAACACTTCGTTGTGTATGTGGTGCTGGGGTTCCAACTTGCATACTCGCGCATGCTAGGCAAGCACCGTAACCACTGAACCACCACTCCAGCCCCATCTCTATCCTCTTGAATACCCCACTTGTATATACTTGGTTAACTTCTGTTTTTGGTCCCATTTCTCTGAACTGATTTTTTCAGCAACCACTGGGGCTTTGGGATATTAGTGTTTGCACATGGATTAACTACTACTAAAAAAAGGAGACAAGAAAGATGACTTTCTCTGGACTTGTACCTGTGGGTGGTGGCACTTTTCTTCTTTTGGTAAGAAGAATTCGTTCCTCTGGAACCACTTCCTTGAAGATTTCAAAATCTTTAAAGATATTAGTATTTTTTAGTTGAGAAAAGACAAAGACATGGCACACAAAGAAAGTTAAGTATGCTAACAGATACTGAAACTTCAAGTTAGAAATTTGGCTTTTGTTTTAATAGTATATTTTTGTGTATTATTTGAGCAGGTCTTGTCCTTGTAGGGGAAAGTCATAGATAGTTTCTTGTCTTGGGCTTCTTTGCCAGATGTTTCAAAGATATTAGTACTTTAGCATTAGATTGTGAGAATGTGCATAAAATGCTAAACATTATATAGACTGAAGAAGAAAGGTTTTTCTTCAGATTTTCATAATTAGAAAGATTATACCTTCAGTTGGAGGATGTTCTGAAATTTCAGGAACAGCCTCTGGTAAATCCACCTCTGGAAGAAGTTCTCTGGTTGTTTCAGGTGCTTTAAAGATATTAGTAAAAGTTGTAAAACCAGTCCATTACATAACATGCAATTTTTGAATCTTAAAGATATTCATCTTAGTTGGATGTAGCTGAAATATACCTTTGGTTGCTGGTGTTTTTCTTGTTTTATGAATGGTCACATATACTTTTTCTTCTGGAACAACTTTCTTAGATGGCTCAGGCACTTAAAACACATGAGTACAGTTATATTTATAAATGGTGAAGAAAAATATTGAATCCCAAAATAAATATTTTTAAGACTGGATCATTGGTGTGATATACCTTTTGCTAGTTTTGCCTTTTGAGGATGAGTCACAAGGACTTTTTCTTCTACAACCAATTCTTCAGAAGCTTCATAAACTTTAAAGATATTAGTATTTAGATAATTAGGGGTGTTTCAAGGTGAATGAAGAAGAGTCTTAGCAAAACAACATACAAAACACACTCCTCACCCAAATTAACAGTAGCACATAGACACAAATTAGTGATAGGAATGAATTGGACAGGAATGAGTCTCACTCTCAATTTTATGATATAGGAGTCTTTACAGAATTTCTTTAGTGCATGATAATGAAATTGAGGAATGCACCAGGCAGGGACTATATGATTCTTCAATTTTTCATGTAGAAAGTTATTGGCATGAAACTGTCAAATTACTCTGCTTCTTAATGGATTTGTGCATGAAGAAAAGGGAAAATGTTGAGTTGTACATGGAGAATTTGCTTTGTATATTTGACTTATTGGAAATTCATGTAAACCTTTTCTTTTTCTAGGAGAAAAATTATCTGTATTTTAAAATCATATCTAATTTATGGCTTCACAGTTTAATATGAATATGAAAGCCATTTAGGGATTAGAAGCAGAAAAGAAAAAATTATTAAATATTTGGAAAGTAAAGCCAATGCAGACAATCAAGAATTATCCTCAGCTTTTTAAAAAATAACAATGGTGGAGAATCTGGTTTTGCAAAATCCAAATAAAATAGTATGGTTTACTTCACTGTCTGAGAAAATAAATTGCTTCAAAGCCAAAGATGTTTGTATACAGAGGTTAGGAAAACTCAACAAGACAAACACTTTTTTTTCTAAAATTGGGTAATGTTATACGTACAAGACTATTTTTTAAACTGGTGAAGGGATATATCTTGTCTGAGTCTAACAGTCATTCATATTATTTCCTTTGAACCAAATATTTACAAGATATTAGTATGTTTACTTTTGAAAGCTATGTAGACAAACAGAGAATCTGAGAATACAGATGAAACCAAAGAAGACCACCAATTTCTTCTACACTCACTGTATATTTCTGTGTCTTCAGGAAGAACAATAGGTAATTTTTCTTCTTCAATACTTTTCGTAGGCACCTCAGGAACTTTAAAGATATTAGTATATTTACTATTATTAATAAGAAATATAAGACATTCAGAATATAAAGAAATGACATGCTAAGATTTAATATCACATTCATTTTCTCTATGCAATAAAACTAATTCAAGAGATATTTCATGTTACATTTACGATCAGTATATACCTTTAGCTGGGGGAACTTCCGGCTCTTTAGGGACCACTTTGTGAACTTTTTCTTCTGGAACAATTTTCTTGGGTACTTCAGGTGCTTTAAAGATATTTATTTGTCTTACTTTAAAGAAGATCACAATTGGATATGGAAAAATCAATACAAAGACTCTCTTCTAACAAGGAGAATGTAAAAATTCCAGAAGCTTGAGTTGATGTACAGCGCATTTATCTTAGATTGCCTTATGGACAAGTTCTTGGTTTATTATATCAGAGACACTTTGCTGTTTGGAAATAGTATCATTTCATATTGTCATTTAGAACATGTTTACTTGTTTCCAAAGCTACTTGACAAGAGCTTCTAAGATAAATTATATTTGGAAGAGAAGTTGATGTGTCAATATTATTCAATTCTTGTATAAGTAAAGGACCAATAAAAACAGTAACTTTCAGGCTTAAGTCTTTGTCCCCAAAGGGTCACCACATAAAAGAGAAAATTATGCTACAGAACATAAATTGAAATTTATGCCATTCATCTTTTGTATTTCTTCTCTGTAGAAAGTGAATAAAAAGGGATTTATATTAGTGGCAAAGGCAGGTACCTTTAGCTGGTGGAACTTTGGGTTCTTCAGGAACATGTACTTTTTCTTCTACTACAGTTTTCTTGGTCACCTCGGGTACTTTAAAGATAGCAGTAATAATTTATTTTACTTTTAAAAAGTCATAAAGATTTTTTACAAGCAAGGCATAAGAGATATGAACACAAAGCAGAACATAGCCACACTATAAAATACAGACACCACTTTACGACATACACGACGATATTTAAAGGGGGTTGAATTTTGATGACATATATGACAATAAAAAATCCAGGGGTATTTCCCATATTAAAATGGTAAGAACTTGATAAGAAAAATTACAATATTTCTTCCCTTGGTGCTATATCTGCTTGTTTGAGTGGAATAATTTATACTTCTCTTCAGTGATAACTTTTTTATCTGCTTCAGGGATTTTTTAAGATGTAAGTTTGTATTATTTATTAGATGCTTTATAAAATTTCTACTGTGAAATTCAAGAGGTTAACAAATATAAAGCAGGGTCATTGAGCACATATAAGCTCTTTATATATATTTAAAATATTAATGCCATTTATAGTAAATAGTAAAGTAGGGGCTCATCAATAAACACGTTAGTGAACATAAAATCAAACAGTGCCGAAGATGGATACCAGAGTCCGCTCTTTGGTTAGCAAGTATATTTGCTTTAAGATGGTGTAGATATAACAATAGCACCTGCCTTTATTTTTTTTTTTTAAAGAACTTTCTTTGATGCCTCAGTCTCTTTAAAGATATTAGTTTGTTTTAGAAATTCCAAAAACAGAAAACACAGAAGAAAAACACCAAATAGAATGCAAGCTTGTAAAGCAACCAAAATGCTACTGTATATAAAGTTAGGTAAGTAAGTTTTCAACAACAAAATACCTTTAGCTGGTGGCTCTTTTCGAGGAACAACTTTAAAGGGTGGTTTTTTTGGAGGGATGATTTTCTCAGATATCTCAGGCCCTTAAAAGATATTAGTGTTTTGGTTTTGGGGAAAAAACTCATAAAGTCTTATGAAACACTAAAGTTAGTACAAGGGCTCACAAAATTCTTTACTTCTGTACTTTGAATTTATAGTATACATACTTCCAAAGATTTCATTTTGCTAAATATTCTCTATACTGTACATTTATTATGTAAACACACACATGTTCCTTTATATTACACAATATTATCAATTTGTACAAGATGTGGAGCAGGGTTGTAGAGAACTTATTTGTATGATAGCTTATCCTCAGAATTTCCTAGAATGTAGGTATTATTATCAACACTTCCTCTACTTCCTTATTTCTTCAGTGAAGACATCATAAAACAGCAAAAGCTTTTGAAAAGTAATTGTCAATTTGTGTACTGTTAACCAAAATATTAACAAAGCAATAGTTGTTTGGCCTGAACATGTGAATTCTCAGTGAACTGAGGAGTTTCTTTTTTCACTTCATGTATGACACTGGTCAGTTATGTTGGTACCTATAACAATCATGTAACATTCTTAGTCAAATTTTAAAAAGAATCCACAAATTTATACAGTGACCTCTATAGATATATAGGTATCAAATATTACTCTCTTGTCTGAGAAAATTTTACTGTGTGGTAAATCTGTACTAAATATCCATCTTCAAATCAAACAGTTTAAATTCATGTTTGAAATATTCCCAAGAGATTTTAATGCTCCAAACTAAACATGCAAGATATTTTCAAAAGAAGGTGAGTTAGACCAAGATATAGCAGAGTGTAAAATCTGCAGAATTCCTTGTACCTTTAGCTGGAGCTTTGGGTTTTTCATATACTTCCACTTCTTTGGCCTCTAAAAATTCTATCACCCTATGGACTTCTTCAACTTTGTGTTCTTCTTGAAACCTGCGCTCTTCTACTTTGGTGAATTCCTCCACCTCGTGGAATTCCTCTTCTTCAAAGTATTCTTTAACTTCGTGGAACTCCTCTTCTTCGAGAGCTTCTTCCACTCTTGCTTCTACTATTTCGAATTCTCGTCTTTCTTTCACTACTTCCTTTTGTTGGTATGCAACTGATATTTTTTCTTCAATAACAGTTCTCCCTGAAAGAGCATCTACTTTAAGAGATTTATTTTTTTAACATAGAAGAAACAAAGATATAAATTCAAAATATAAGAAAAATACAAGAAAACTACTAATACAAGGCTTGTATGCAACACAAACAAAAACAAAGATCTTAAAAAATACCTTTAGTCGGGGGAACAGCTTCTTTTTTAGGCACAAGGACTTTCTTTTCTGGAATTTTCTTTTCTGGGACTTTCTTTTGTACTTCAGGCACTTTAAAGATATAGTTTTAATATTTAAGACCATCAAGAATTAGCTTTTACAGACAACAGATGTCAAAAACAGTCAAGACATGGGGACATAAAACATGAAATTCTTAATGAAGAAAGATAAAAGAGGAAGTTTAGGTTTTAGAGAAGATGTACCTTTGGCTGGGGGTGCCTCTTTCTTCTGAGCAGGAACAGGTGCTTTTTCTTCAGGAATTTTCTTTGGCACTTTAAAGATATTAGGTGTTTTGATTAGCTGACAGTTCAAGAATGCATACGAATAAAAACATCAGAAACAGACTGACCTTACAATTAAGTCTCTACACTACTACAGAACACTGGACACCGATTTTACAGGCAATAGGACACTTTCTCAGACTATTCATTAGTGCTAGCCACGCCCTTAGAAGCTCAGACCACAAAGAACCTATGCTGCTGCAGCATTTTTTTTTTTTTTTTTTTTTTGGATAGCAGAGACTAGCAATATTGGGCCTACTTCTACTGTTTCCAATTTGATGAAATTTATTTTGAAGTGATTAACATCCTAGAATATTTAAGCTCTAATCTGGGTCACATGTTTTGCTGGACATTATGATACTTGCTGAGGAGTCTATTATAATAGGGATGGTTATTTTATATATATATACATACATACACACACATACATATGTATGTATATATATATGTGCATTTTCCAGAATTAAATGATTATATAAGTGTTACTTGGCTTCTCAGTGAAGTAAAAAGTAAGCTACATTGTTAATTCCCCCCTAGATCCCTCCCTATCATATCTCCCTCTCCCATTTCCCCCACCAACATATCTATTATTCCTCTAAGATTATGTGTTGCTTTGACTTTAGTGAGTCTAGTACCTGAGCTTGACCTTTCACCCAAGCCTGGGTTTTGCTCTAGCCTCCACAAATGAGGGAAAACATTTGACCCTTGAGTTTCTGGGTTTGGCTAACCTCACTCAGCATAATTTCTTCCATTGAGTGATGGTATATTCTAATTGGGAAAGATGCTATCAAAAGAAGTAATCAAATTAGGAAGCAGTGAGAAGTAGAAATTGTATAATAACCTTGAACACTTTGGTTAAGCATTACAAAAGGGGCAGAAAATAGTGGGGAATTATATTGGCCAACTTATATTGTATTCATATACGAATACATATCAAATCCCATTAGATACAATTGTAACATACCAATAAAAATATGGGAAAAATGACAAAAAGAACACAAATTCCTTTAGAATTGTTATTATCCAAGCATTAGAACAGATTTCTTTCTCTATAAAATAGTAAATGTAGTAAAAGTTGTTATAAAATATTGCAAAACTACTTATATAATGGAATAAAAATCTAGGAATAGAACATGGAGGAACTTGTTATGCATATAAACATGGAGAGATGTGTTATCAAATTAAAATTCTCAGATATTTAAAATAAGAAACTGCTAGGTGCAGTGGTGCATGCCTGTAATCCCAGTGGCTTGGGACACTGACTCATGAAGATGACAAGTTTAAAGCCAGCCTTAGCAACTCAGCAAGGCTCTAAGCAACTTAGTGAGAGTCTGCCTCAAAATAAAAAATAAAACGGGCTGGGGATGTGATTATGCTCCCCTAGGTTCAATCCCCGGTACAAATAAATAAAAAGCTTTTTGAGTAATTCACACACACGTACATGCACACAATCATCTATTAACATTCCAAAAAAAGCTAAGGAACAGAATGAGTTCTATTCTTACTGGTCATTAATCAGTTTGCTTTTTAAATTACTGTAAGGAAGCACTGAAAAAACACATTTTCTTGTTATAAAGAAAATTAATAGGAATTTAAAGATATTACTCAGGATTGCTATACCTTTAGCTGGTGGTGGTGCCACTTTTTTAGGAACAGGAACAGGTGCTTCAGGTACTGCTTTCTTAACCACTTCAGGCACTTAAAAGACATTTCAAAAAATGAACGGAATGAACAGAACACCCACATACCAAGAGAATAAACACAAAACACCGATTTAAGTTACTAGAAAACCCTGTGTCTAAGCAAATGTAGCATCAATTATGCAAAAGATTGGCACAGTCTTCAGGAACAAATGGTTAAGAATTATTTGAAAAAGTGAATACTTTCACCACACAAATAGATTGCTTCTCCACATTTGTATTGAAGACAAAAATAAGGATTGCAATCTAGGAGAAAGTATTAAAGTGCCAATAATAGAAAAGTCATTTCTCCTTAGCTTATATTGCAGATGAAGTAGAAAAAGTTTGGGAAAAAGAAAGTGACACATAGCTTCCAGTACCATGAATAATCATTCTTCAATTTTCATTGATAGGATGATGTAAGAAAAGTATAGTGGTGAATATTAGGTTTAGACAAATTCTGAGAAAGATTTAGCACAGCAGATATTTTAATGTCCAACTCATAAGAACAGCTGTACCTCCAGTTGGCGCCACTTCCTCCACCACTTCCACCTCTTCCACCTCTTCCACCTCCTCCACCTCCTCTACCTCCTCCACCTCTTCTACCTCCTCCATGCTAGGTGGTTCTTCTGGGATCTCTTCTGGAACAGGCTCTTCAGGCTCTTCAAACACTTTTAAAAGATTATTATTTTCAAGTTATTTTTACAATCCTTTGGAATGTTAGACTAAAACTACACATCTTAAGACTGCCCAGCCTTGTAAATGTGAGTGAAAACCCACTAGTTCTTTTAAAAAAATCCACTGGAGTCTTCAGAATTTGTTAGGTCCTTTCCATCATTTAGAATGGGAAAAAACCTGAGAATTTAGGCTAAAATTATTACTTTAATGGAAGTGGACATGTTTGGTGTCAAACAGACACTTAGAAGTCAGATACGCAATAGTTACTCAAGTTTACCTAGAATTTCACTAGGATAAGATTATTCCATCATTGGTAACCAAGTCATTTGATAAAAGATTGCCCATAGAAAATAGTTTCCCTTCAAGAATTTTTATTGAAATTAAACACAGCAAACAGAGAGCAAGGCAAAACATGCCAGGAGATTCAAACGCATTAGTTTATCTGCCTATTTTCTATTAGATAAGTAATGATGCATTTTAGAGTCTGCATATGTTTAATTTCTGGGTGAAAAGTGCATTTGCATCCTTCAAATATTAGACAACACAGGACCACGATGACTTTGAAATGCTATTTTCTTAGAAAGTCATCTACCTTCAACTGGAGGCACTTCCTCTTCTTTAGGTGGAATAATTCGTCTTTCTTCCACTTTTTTAGGTACCTCAGGAACTTAAAAGATATCGATTGTTTTAGGCCCTTAAAATGCAAGAGTCTAAGAAGAATACTTAGAGATCAAGCTTCCTGTTTTTAGCACAAGAGAGTGGATATCACAACACACATGCACGGGTGAAACACTGACATTTCACAGAATTAGTTGATGAAGAAACAATAGAGAGGTTTGTGGCTTAAGACTGAGGATCTGTTAAAGAGACATTTCATCTTTTACTGCTGGAGACTCTTCTTTTTTAGGAAGATTTATGAGTACTTCAGGGACTGATTTTTAGTCGCTTTTGGCTCTTTAAAGACGTTAGTTGTTTATTTTTATTTTTGAGAAACAACACACACAGAGAAACAACATAATATAATGCAAAGAGCAAAACTGACATCATTCCAACAGGGGCACCACAGAGTCACAGGTGATGAATGTCATGACAGACCACAGAGTGCAAACATTTATGTTGAACCTTCTGGGTGGAGAGCACCACAGTTCAACATGGGTGCAGCAAACTCATCCCTGCAGGGGATGGAGTACCTTTGGCAGGAGGAGCCACTGTTTTCTTAAGGCCAGGAGGAGGCACCTTCTTCTCTGGTTCAGGTTTCTTAGGTACCACAGGCACTTTAAAGATATTAGTTTATTTTATAATTTCAGTTTCACAAAGACAAGAGACAAGAGACATAGCAATCATATAAGTTACACTAATGAATGCCAACAGAAGTTTCGATTTTTATGGGTGAAAGAAAGAAGAGTATGGAATGTTCTTGGAAATGGAAGTACCTGTGGCAGGAGCAGCCTCCTCTTTCTTGGGAATGACCACTTTCTTCTCTGGTACTTTCTTCTTGACCTCAGGCACTTTAAAGACATCATTTCATGATAAGAATTTATTTTGAGGGACAAGAAAGAGGAATGAAGAAGTCCACACACAGATTAACAGACATGCAACTGTTACTTATGATAAAGAAGTAATGAAAATTGAGGGCTTAGGGTTTGTAGAGCAAGGTATCAGCAACTTATTTGGTTCTCTGAGGAAAATGCTATCATTTAATCCATTTAGATGTCACTAATAATTTATTAAATCATTGTTTATAAAATATTTCTGAATCTTGAAAATCCCATAGAAGATAAGCTTCTCCATTTCATTAATTATATGAATATATAGATTGATAAAAGGGGTGTTTTTAAGTAGTGATGCCAGGATCTTGCACAGAAAATATAAGTGGGCTTTAAGGCAGAAATATAATCAATTATACTATGACCTGGTTTAATATATCACATCTGGATTCTGTTCTTTCGGTGATGGGGTTCTTTTACACTGTATTTTATCTTCACAGTGATATCTGAGCCCATTAGGACTCATATTAGTATCACTATTTTATGGAAGAGGAAAATGAGGCTTAGATTGGCTAAAGAACTTTTTCAGAGGAACACAGCAAGGTGCAAAGCCCAGGCTAAATCAAAATCTGCCAGACTACTATTTCCACATGTGTGTTAGAAGACAAACTATTTCTCTGTTTGATAAATACATTAATCTTTTTTCTTTTCATCCAGGTGTTACAAGGACACATAATGAGTGAAAGATGATTTAAGAATACTTATTCATGGTCTAGAGCAGTGGCTCAGCAGTTATAGCGCTTGGACACAAGTTCAAATCCCAGCACCATGTACATGATGAAGTGTTGGAGCAAAGAAAGCCAAGTGAAAAACTAAATAAAATTGATTCTCTATCACTGTCCTTCTCTCTTTAAAGTAAGTACTTATTCATTCTATTTTTTGAGTAAAATTTTTCCTATAGATAATTTAACTTTGCAAAATATCATATGAAAGATTATGATGTTTAATAAAATTATAGGAAATCAGGTATAACTCCTGTAGCAGTTTTGGGACAACATTTCCTTTCACCTTTGTCTTAAATAAATATAGGATGTACAGAATTCATTAAAAAAGGAATATTAGTGTCTTGAGTATTTTTAGAAATAAAAGTGTGGCTGTCCAGTGTATAATGTTTCCTGGAATGCAGTTCCACCATCACCTATCTGGTAAAGCTATAGGTAAAGAAAGTGTACATGCTTTGGGGAGGTGTACCTTTGGGAGGTGGTGGAGGTTCCACTTTTTTAGGAGTGGGAACAGGGACTTTCTTCTCTGGTACAGTTTTCTTTGGTACTTGAGGCACTTAAAAATATTTCATTTGAAGACATTAAGAACCACATGTATGTCATATATGTCACAAAAAGATACAACAATAAGACCACAGACAACTAGTAACCTTTTATAACACAGAAATTTAAAAGACATTCAGATAATTTACAATAGACAGACACACAATGTAGACACAATTAGAAGAGGACTTGCTGGAATGTGTCCAAAGACTGACATGCTAGACAACATAAACCATAAGCTACTACAGACAAAAGTATACATGAACAAAAGCTAGAAAGGCAGAATTCAATACAAAAGAGTTTTTGATTCCAAGAAGAGCAGCTATACCTGGTGCAGGTACTGGCACCTTAGGTTTAATTTCTGGAAGAACTTCTTCTTCTTCAGGAGCAACTTCTTCTTCCTCAGGTACAAATTCTTCCTCCTCAGGGAGAACTTCCTCTTCTTCAGGGAGAACTTCCTCTTCCTCAGGGAGAACTTCCTCTTCAGGAACAATTTCTTCTTCAAATGAAATTTCCTCTTCCTGAGGCAGAGCTACAGGAACTGGGACTGCTTCACCTTTCTTTGGCACTTTAAAGATATTTATTCAATTGTACATGCATCACTTTTATGGAAAATATTTGTGACAACGTGACAACATGAAAAGCAACTATTCTGTGATCGTAAAGCATTAGTTATCACCAGCACACATATCATCAAGCATTACTTGTGTTTAATAAGGCTGTATAACACCAGTTCATTTTCCTTTTTGTCCCAGTTCTATTAGAGATTAATATACCTTTGGGTGGTGGAGCTTCCATTTTTTTCAGAACTGGTGTTGGTTTCTTTTCTTCTGGGATGAGCTTCTTTGGCACCTCTGGCACTTGAAAGATATTATTTGTCTTTAAGAATGTGTTCTATTACAATGTCTTGCAGACATAGATGTGAAAAAGAATTACAAAATTTCTGATTTATGTTTAAGGAGACAGGAACCTTTTAAAAGCATGTGACATTATGGGAGCAATTTGCATTGACTACACATATATGTGAGGTCCCCCCCCCTGTACTTTAAGTGATTAAACGATGTACCTTTTGCAGGTGGAGCCTCTACTTTCTTAGGAACAGGAACCGGCACCTTCTTCTCAGGCACAGGCTTCTTGGGCACCTCTGGCACTTTAAAGAAATGATTTAGAGAAAGAGTTTATATAATATGAAAATATTGAGTCAAGTATAGTTTCTAAAAGATTAAGATAAGGCAATGAAAGTATAAGAAAGAAATTCCAAGAAACATTTTATTTTTAAAATGAAAGCTTTTGTTTTCCCATAAAGAAATGATAATAAAGAGATGCATGCCTTAAAAGCATAGAATTAAACCAATTTTTTATGAAAATATGAAATTAAAAATTATTGTGACATTTCAAGGTCATATACCTTTGGCTGGTGGAGGTTCCACCTTTTTAGGCACTGGTACCGGTACTTTGTCCTCTGGCACAGGTTTCTTGGGCACTTCAGGAACTTTAAAGACATCAGATAGGGTTAATGTCACACTTTTCACCCACAGTTAAGACTCCAGCAATTTAAAACCTTAATTGAAACATCACAGGTATTGTAAAAGAAATGATAATAGTCACAAAACAAAGGACTGGAACTACATAA
The DNA here is from genome assembly GCA_004027875.1 of Aplodontia rufa. Classification (NCBI taxonomy): domain Eukaryota; kingdom Metazoa; phylum Chordata; class Mammalia; order Rodentia; family Aplodontiidae; genus Aplodontia; species Aplodontia rufa. The sequence continues at coordinate 133,562 of PVKS010000191.1, forward strand.
AAGTTAAAATGAAAAACACTTAAAAAACATGGACTGGTGATAAAGACAACACAGAATGCCTGGTAAATGATAGTTTGGTTCATTTTGATATTGCAAAATTAATTTATTTTACACTAAGAACTTTCCACTAAAGAGAAAAAGCCAAGCATTAAGTACAAGCATGCCTCAATGGAAAAATTAAGAGAAAAATAAATGGTAATCTGCAGACTAATGGAGTGATCCTTGTCCTGGAATTAATATTATTAATAATGTCATGGAGTAAAGAATTGCTATGGCTCACGAAGCTACACTACAGGAGTAAATTATTGCATTATTCCACTCATGGAGGATAAGAAATGTACCTTTAGCTGGTGGAGGCTTCTCTTTTTTAGGAATAGGCACAGGAACTTTTTCCTCTGGCTTCTTAGGAATCTCAGGCACTTTAAAGATATTACTTATTGTTAAGTTCTAACTATGAGTAACAACACATCCATATAAAACATGTTTAATGTTTTCAGCACTAGAGAGCAAGGCACAAAAGGTTTTGTAGTCAGAAGAGAGTTAACTATTTAGAAGCAAATTAAGTCTCCTCTATACACATCACAGGAGTGGTGTTATACCTTTGGCAGGTGGAGCTTCCTTCTTTTTGGGAATGGGAACTGGTTTCTTCTCTTCTGGTACAGGTTTCTTGGGTACCTCAGGCACTTTAAAGATATTATTAAGAATTTTGGAAATGTTGCAGAAAAGATACAAAATGTGAAAAGCACCTGAAGTTATCATACTTCAGTATCTAAAAATGTCTGCTTCCAAAATCAGCAGATTTGGTCATCAGTACTAGTAACCCCCAGGATTTGACCAAGTTAGACACCCAATCTCTAAAGATGCTGCTGCACATCCCTTTGCAGGGCACATCATCTACCTTTTACTGGGATCACTGGCACCACTTCTTCCTCAGTAATGAGCTCCTCTTCTTCACGAAGGTACTCTTCTTCTTCATGAAGGTACTCCTCTTCTTCATGAATGTACTCCTCTTCATGAACGTACTCCTCTTCATGAATGTACTCCTCTTCCTCTTCTACAACATATTCCTCTACGTGGGTTTCAACCTCTTCTTCAAAGGCAACCTCTTCTGGTTCTCGTTTTTTAGGCACTTCTGGCACTTTAAAGATATTATCTTTAAGTTGGACATTTTTCAAATACTCAACAAAATTAAGACATTTTAGGAACACAGGTCCATTTATAACAAAAGAAAGAGTAGGTTTTATGTCTCCCACAAAAGAACTTCACATACAGAACTGAACATGAATTCCACAGCAAAGAAGACAAACAACACATTAAAATAAGTGGTATTAAGTACCTCTAACAGGAGCTGCTACTTCTTTTTTAGGGGCAGGTACTTTTGCTTCTGGGACAACCTTCTTAGGCTTCATGGGCACTTGAAATATTAAGTATAAGGAAATTTTATTGTTATAAACAGGTCACCCAGCCAATACTAGCTTTGTTATACTTTAAGCAGATAATTTTGTAGCATTCTCTAACGTAATAGTTACACAATTATTCATGTAGAAGAAAGTTTATGTTTCCCATGGAATGGGTTCTGAACCTTATAGAAAAGAACATCTACAGAAGTAGTCAAGTGTGAGATAGCAGAGCCAAGGGTGACATGATGTTTAGTGCTCAAGTGTCTCTGCTCATGTGAAACAACCTTTGTTAAAAAGGTACACATATACCTCTGGATAGATGTACTTCCTGAAATTGCACAGAAGTTATTTCATTTATAGCCTAAAGCAGGAAAAAGAGTGGCTAGACTTTGAATTATCTTTTGTTTTTAATCTTCAAACTCATTTTAGAATGAATAAACAGTTATCAAACTTTGGTGAATTTTATTATATTTCTATATCAATATAAGTATATCAAGAATATGCCAGATGGTCACTAATTTCAAATCCAAGAATTCTATTTTCCATATATCATAACTATGTGGCAGGACACAGCCATTATATAAGTGGCTGCGGATATATTTTCAAATAAGTTTTCTTTTTAAAGGCAACATTATCTTCTTATCCTGTATTTACAGGCTTTTACATCCAACATCTTCTTAATATAGAAGATACAAAAAACAACAAAGTAAAACAAAACATACATTAACGTCAAAGGAGACGTGATAACAGGCCATGAGCCAGGAAAGAAAGTATTATACCTTTAGCCGCTGGTTCAGTCACCTGCTGTTTTTCACGTTTGGTAATTGAAATCTGTATTTTTTCTTCAACAATTTTCTTTGGTTCTTCAGGCACTTTAAAGATATTAATTATTAAAGAGAATTAAAACAAGCCCCATAAATACTATAGAATAAACATACATGAAAAACTGAAAAGTAAGAATCAGGACCTGAACAATATACTCAGTGAAACAGGACAAGAGACAAGATTCTCAGACACAGTCACAGAACAGAATAAACAAAGTTGTTCTGGCTAGTTATTACTCTGCAATATACCTTTGGGTGGTGGAGGTTTGAGTTTCTTAGTAATGGGCACAGGTACTTTTTCTTCGGGGACAGGTTTCTTCAGCACTTGAAAATATCAATATTAAGAGATTTAAAAACTAGATTTTTCAAGAGTTAGTAAGAACAAACAGTTAAGAAATACACTGTAAACATGATATTCCAAAACACATGATTTGCACATGGCCACTTAAGCATATATTTATAGTGAACAGACAGGAACAAAAGAACTCACGAGTGATAGTTTTTCTCACTCTACCTTTAGGTGGTGGGACCTTTGGTTTTGTGGGAACTGGTTCTTCTTGGACACGTTTGATTGGAACAGGCTTCTTAGGTTCTTTAAAAGTACATACAAGGTACTTAATGTTAGATTTCAGATCATAAATCAAAAATACTTCTTAAAAGGAATCAAAGATCTAAAACAGTATATTTTTTATCTCCAGTGTAAGCATAGCCTCTAGAGGTAAGAGCTAGAGGTTCAGGTAGGACAAGCCCTGACATGCCTGCAGCTCCAATTGCCCTTCCAAGTGCTCTGCACTTCAGGTAATTCTAACTCAACAGAATGTACAAAATTCTCACTTCACTTCAGATAGACAAAATCATGCCTGAAACTCTTCCATCTGTAAGATTAGTTTTTAATGCCAATCTGTGGAACTATGAAGAATGTTCTCAAAAGTAGCCCATGAAATGTCAGAAAGTGAAATAATACTGATTTATTTAAAAATTCCAATAGAAATTTATTCTATGAGTAAAACAACAAATTCTTTGGAACCTAAAACTGTTTGCTAGCAAATTTGGTCTTCATTAGGTTAAACACATGCTTTATCTGACTTTACTCTGGAAGTAGTCCTCAGGTTTGGATAATGGGACCCCTGAGGCTAGAAAAGCCCAATAAGAATGTTAAGATATACAGAGACTTTTTTCCCCAAACATTATCCAAGAAAGAAATATTCTGAATTTGCCAAATGAAACAAAATTCTTTCCAAAACTCTTTGGACATCCCAATTTTTATCCTGTTCTAATGGAATTTGCATGTATTTAATGTAGTTTTGGGTCTGCAGTTTTGCTCATACCTGTGATATATTCTTCATGCTCTTTATACTCTTCATAATGTTCAAACTCACGTTCTTCATATTCTTCATATTGGTCATATTCTTCTGTGGGTTCGTACTCCTCATATTCTTTATAATCCTCATATTCTACATATTCCTGGTAGTCTTCTTCCCGTTCTTCTGAAACAGTCTCTTCTTCTCGGGTGTAAGACCATTTTTTCTCTTCTGTTACAGTGACTTCTAGAATAATATTGACAAGAGGCAGTGTTTTATTTGAAACTCATTTGGAGATGGTACATTTGGCTTATTCCTTTGGGATATTTCCATGTACTGGTTATGGGAGCCCTTGACTGTCCTCTGCTGGAACCATAAAATGCACATTTACTACTTTTGATTTCAAATATCCAAGTTGCTAACTTTAGTCAACAATGAGTTAATACAGTACAGGAGTAAAGTTAGGACCTAGTGAGCAGAGAGCCTGGTAGTTTCATGCTTTATGTTATTTAATCAAAGCACAATAAATATACCTTTAGTGGGACGAGGTTCTCTCTTTGGAACTTCAATGGATACTTTTTCTTCTTTAATAGCTCTTTTTCTGACTTCAGTTACTTTAAAAGAGTAATTATTATAAGTAAATTGCAAGATTCCAGAAATATAACTATTAAGAGAAAATTCATACAAATAACCCAAGGACAAGACTGCCATGACAGTGCCCATTTAAACTTTTCATTTAAATGGCAAGAAAAATCTGTAGGCTTGGAAATAAACATGGTCTAACATATCCATGAATCCTTTTTTTCTTCTAAGCTACTTAATGCTTCAAAGGTAATGAATAACTTTAGGAAGTTCAAGCAGAATTTACAAGAGAGTTAAAAAAAGAAAGACAACTAGACAGCAGAAACAATGACTAAGGACAAGCACTAAAGAGAAACTTGTGTCACGTCAATAGTTCCTTCACCTCAGTTCTAGGATATGTTCATAGGCATTATTGGTATAACATCGGCAATTCAAGATTTAAAGAAGTCAAATTAAAAATTTTATCAAAGATTGCCACATAAGCAATTAGACAGATGAGTTTAATAAATGGACACACAGACAAATTAGAGGACAAACACATTTTAAAGAAAACTACATATTTTGGGGGAGATTCATGCCATTTTAGAAAAATGTACTTTCTGGTATCAGAATGTTTAGTTTTAAAATGATATAAAATAGCATACTTATATTACTCACTTTATATATTAAAATCATTTTCTCTAGTGATCCCAATTGTACTATATGGTTTCAATACCTAGATCTTAGTTTGGTTTCTTTAAAGAGTCTGTATACCTTTAGCTGGTGGTTCCACCTCTCTTCTAGGTTTGAGTTTGGGAACTTTTTCTTCTGGGACAGTTCTCTTAGGTTCCTCTGGCACTTTAAAGACAGATTTCATTTTAAAGAATTGTTTCCCTCATTCACACCACAAAAAAAAGGCAACCAGATGGTAGTAACAGAAACATAGCAGACTTGACATGTTCATTATTACAAACATCAGACAACAATGACCCCCAAGCACCCACCCCCAAGACCAGCACATGTGGGTAGGGGGGCGAGGCCAGGGTGGTACTGTGGTTGTTGAAAGGCTGATGTACCTCTTGCTCCTGGAGGCTCTTCTGTTTTAGTTATGGCAACAAGAACTTTTTCTTCCTGGGAAATCTGCACGTGCCTCTCAGTCACTTAAAAAATAATTTTAGGATCAGGGAGCTATGTTGTGAAAAGTGCAATTTAAAAAATAAATATTGCCAGAAAGTACTGTCATTTGAGGGGAGAAGAATTTACAATGCACACACAACTAAACAACACAAGGGAGTAATATTCCACCCAAAGACAAGGAATAACACACCACTTTCACCAACTGACAGCAGACATTATACACAAGGTGTGACCCAAAGGACAGTAGCCAGAGGAAGAAAGACAAGACTTTTAAGTTTCTCCTTGTGTGTGCGTGTGTGTGTGTGCGCGCGTGCGTGTGCACACACAAAGGATTTTGTTTACCTTTGGCTGGGAGAGGTTCTTCTATCTCAACCACTTTCGGAGGAATCCTTTTCTCTGGAACTGGTTTCTTTGGTTCTTCTGACACTTAAAAAATACCAGGCAGTATGTCAAACACACAACACGGAAAACACCCAACACAGGCACACTCATTTTTTTATTATTATACAAATTTGAAGAGTAGAGATAGAGATTTAAGATAGAGACAGGAATTATTCAAGGATAAAGCAAAACACAATATACCTTTGGCTGGTGGCACCTTTTCCTTTTTAGGAACTGGAGCAGGAACTTTCTTTTCTGGCACAATTTTCTTAGGTGCTTCAGGAACTTTAGAAAGATCAGGTTTAAGAATATTAGCTTGCATTACATTAAGAGGTGACATGGTTTGGGGGTCTTAGAACTCACTTTTTGAAAAGATCACACACACATACATTAATGACTCAACAAAAAAGTTCAGACATGTGCTGATGAAAACGTGGGTGTGCAAACTACAGGCATTACGGTACCCATGAACAAAAACAACACTGCATTTCTCTGGGAGACATTGTACCTTTAGCTGGTGGAGGCTCCTCCGTTTTAGCAGGAACTTCTGGTTTCAATATAATTTTCTTCTCCTGCTTCTCAGGCACTTGAAAAGATTATAAAATATACTTGTAAAAAATTTCCACATTTCTTTTCAATAAAAATGTAGGAAATCTTTTTCTTAGTCATGCTATTTATCAATATTTGCTATACAGATGATAAATTGGCTATAAGAGAACACAAAAGACAGAGCAAACCAACATAGGGATAAAATTAAGATTTCCATATACCTTTAGCTGGTTCAGCTTCCACTCTTTTAGAGATAAAGTGTAGCTTTTCTTCTACAACATATTCCTCAGGCTCTTCCATCACTTTAAAGACATCAATATTAAAGAAGAAAAATTGTAGTGTTTTCATGAAGTGTAACTTATCACTTCAAAGAGGAAAACAGCAGAAATTTAACACTTGCTGAATTCCTGATTATTCCCATTTTAAATATCTAAAGAATATTTATTCAGAGCAATCACCACAATAAATGAATGCTTCATTAATTTAATGTTTGAGTATAAAGATAATAATGCTTATTAATAGTAATAATAGGACACATACAAGACAGTTAAAAACTTTAGTGGGAAAATGAAAAAGCACGGGAATTTGAAATGAAACAACAAAGAACATAAGAATTTGAAAATAAGTTTCAAAAATAACCCCAAACTTTAAATTTGAATGCTGCCAAGGAGAAACATGTACTGGAGGGTTTAAAAGTGAATTGAGGGGCTGGAGCTGTGACTCAGCTGTTGGAGCGCTTGCCAGGCATGCGCAAGGATCTGGGTTCAAACTCCAGCACCACATACACAACAAAGTGATGGAGAAACAAAGATCAGGTGAAAAAATAAATAAAAATTGATTCTTTCTTTCTCTCTCTCTCTCTCTCTCCCCCTCCCTCTCTCCATCCCTCTCTTAAAAAAGAAAAGAACAGAAAAGTGAATTGCAGGATATTTTGTTTCCCCCTGTTATGTAGGCTAGGAAGGGTGACTTTTGAGCCTATGTGTATAAGTTAATTATACAATAGAAAGGTCTAGTTAAAAACAGGTCTACTCTTTACAATTAAAACATAAATCTAACTGGCCACCCAACTTTTCAACTTAATGAAGACTATCATAGAGTATCTCTCCTTTACCTAGAGTCTGGAGTATTGAGTGACACTGATAATCTATACCATCAAAAACTTAAATAGACCCAGGCAGTGAGAACATTCCTTCTGTGTATGTTTTTCCAAATATTCTAGAAAGTATGGGGTTCTTTTCTAATCCACAGGATTCCTGACCATGTCCACCATCATGGCCTTTTCTGGGAAATACAACAGAACTGGTAAGTTTCCTCCTGGGTAATCATACTGGGTCCTGTTCTACTCTAAGCCATTCCATGAAGACCATGTATCTCAATTTTTGGTTGGAGTTTTCTTTCAAACAGAGAAAGGGGGTGAGGTGTACCATCTTTTATTAGCCAGAGAGCATCTACAGATACTGCTTCAACTCATCTTTTCACAAAGAGACAGTTACTTTGTTAAAGAACTTATTGGTTTCACTTTAAAGCAGAACCATCTTAGAAACTTTTTTTTAAATATATATAGCTTTAGTCAGAATGTTGGAATTTAGCAGGGAAACTAGTGCTATCTTAATTCAGTGAAAGAATATCCCAATGAAATGAAATTTTTGCTTCAATCCTTAAATGATAGAGAGCTACCATTATCATTGCAGGAACATCTGAATAATAAGTCAATCTGATCACAGATATTACATAATTATTTTAGTCATATGTGAAATATAGGAAAAGCCATTGGGTCAGTTTCAGATTCACAAATATTGCCCTTCACTTCTGGAAAGTAATGTGGTAACTAGTATTCTATTGTTCCTTTTACAACTGTGATTCAAGATACATTAGTAACCTGTGCAATCAATTTAATAGGTTGTAACTTGCATTTGTTAATGAATATAATAGAAAACATCGAATATCACAAGTGTTACACACACTTATACATTGTAAGGCGAATAGTGCTTCAGTGTTTCAGATGTTCGTGTGAAAGAACACATACATGAAAGTATGATTATAATATAGAATATATTTCAGTCTGTGAACTGTGGTGAAAAAAAATGTTGAACTACCAAGGTGAAGTTCATGCCAGCCCACCATGCTGAAGCAAAGTCCTGTCTCATGAAAGGTTAAATGTAGACAGGGGTACCTGCCCCCATTACTTAAAATGGGGCCTTTTCCTCCTATATAGCCAAGTAAGAAGAGATGGACAAAATATACTCTGATTTTGTGTAATGCTCTGAATCTCATGTTTTGAGCAAAAGACACAGTGAATGAGGCCAGGAGATGTTCACTGAATGTGAGTGACTTTTCATTACTCTGATAAGCAATCTGTGAAAGAAAACATCCAGATTCCAGACCATGGCTAGTGTATCTGTGTTGTTTACCTTCATATTCGGTAATCTCCACTTCCTCCTCCTCCTCCTCCTCTCTTTCCTCTTCTCTATAAACCGAAACAGACACCCGTTGCTCTTCTTTGGAATAACTCCATTCCTCCTCTGCAGACACATTAAAGCACAAGATTAAATTTAATTCAGCATGCTGAATACCGGCAATGGCCACTGTGCACTAAAGACGGATGACGGTTCTTCTGCTTGCTGAGATCGTGGTACTTCATTCCAAGAGGGAGAGAGCTGATTCAAGACGAGGGACAGTCCAGCTTAAGACTGAGAGGGGTATTCACACCATGGCCAGGTGTGGCCATTTTTAGAACCCACTTTCTTAGAATGATTCAAGATCAGTGTTGACACAAAAGAGTCAATTCCAGAAGGCTAGGACAGGCTGACACATTCTGATACCAATGTGAGGGGGACTGACTGATAAGGACAAGTCAACAATCACATCTGGAAACAAGAAGAGACCCAAGAGAAAACACACGCTTGGGTTGTGTACCTTCATGCCGCATGACTTCCACTCTCTGAGGAACTGCAACGGAGACCTTTTCTTCACCAACAAATCTTTTTTCTTCTACAGTCATTTTCTTAGAAACTTCAGCTTTAAAAAAGCATTTAAGTTGAAGTTTAAAATGCAAGAATTTTATTAATTCTCTGTCCCTAGAGTTTGAGAAGATTTGCACAGTACACCACTTGCATTAGCAAAACAGGAAAACAAGTATCACAACTATGGACATACAAAATCTCAGAAGCAGGACAGAAGGTCATTACTGGAATAGACCAAACAGGAAAAAAAAAAAAACAACACCAAGAATTCACACGATGAAAGATTTCTGTTAGAGGACTGAGACAAATCCTACCTCGGGGAGGGGGTGCTTTCTTAGCAACAGGAACTGGCACTGGAACTTTCTCCTCTGGGACAGGTTTCTTGGGTGGAGCTGGCACTTTGGAAACATTACACACGTTTAGAGCTCCAGTGTTGTATCACTGAAGTCCAAAGCAAAATACAGACATATACCCACAATACACCCATATGACAATACTGACAGTCCTATATGACAGGTACTATATAAAGACAGTCCTTGGGAAGGCAGAGAAAAAATACCTTTGGGTGGTGGAGCCTCTTCCTCTTTCTGAGGAACAGGTTTTCTTTCTTCGGGAACTTTCTTCTTTGGTATTTCTGGCACTTAAAGAATAGTACTTAATTTTAAAATGCTTAACAAGGCAAAACAAATGGGCGATATAGAATTGGCAGGCCCACTTAAGGCATGCGATTAAAGAAGCTTGAAGGAAAGAAGGTTATTTCATGGAGGTGAGTGAAGTACCTGCTGGTGGTGGAGATTCCTCTCTTTGAGTAATGATAGCTATTTTTTCTTCTGTGACAACTCTCTTCCGTACTTCAGGAACTTAAAAAGACATTTTAAGAATTGACTTTATTTTACAAAATAGTGAACACAATTGTTTTATAAGAAAACAGACAGGTTGGACAGACACCCTTTGTTGATTTCACACTCTCACAGAACATTCATTTTGAATTAAACTAATTCAATTAGCTGCCAAACACAAGATGTTTTGCACACAAGACATACAAACGGGGCTTCTGTACTAAGCAAGCTGTCCTACCTTTAGCTGGGGGTTCTTCCTTTTTCTCTGCCACAGGAATAGGAATCTTTTCTTCAGGGACAGGTTTCTTTGGCACCTCTGGGACTTAAAAGTTTTAAAACAGAAATTTAGTTGAGACATATCACTCCCATGAGTGGACACAGGCACACCCACAAATTTTTATGTACTTCATTAGTGTTGTTATAGACTATGAACACATCAATGAAACAATGCAGAAAATTAAGCTAACTATAATGTTATAAAGGTCACAATATAATCAGTGTTTCAAATAATGTTTTAGAGGCATTTAGACAATTTAAAGTGGGTTATATAATAACAGTATGTATATGATTCATCCTTTACTTACATATTAGCATGATTTTACAAAAGCAAATCAGTGATTATAGACTGTGGGTATAGTAGGTGGAAAAACCCCTTTGTATTTTGTATTGAGACATGGGGTACATAATGGCAGTGGGTTTCATTTTAGATAGAAACTAATACTTGTATCTATATAACTTACTATACTTCCCCCCAATTCCTTGGGATATTTTTGGGTACCATGTATGCAAAGCTCAGGAAACACTTATCCTAGATTAGACTTCTTCTCTGGTACCTGCTATATGCACAGCCTTAGGAAGCTCAGTATGTAAATGGTGCGGGTATGAGCACCAAGAGACTCTCAAAAGACTCTATAGTTTTAAATACATCCTCTTACCCCACCCCCAGTGTTTACTGTGGTTTTAATTTGATCTATTTTAAACATTGATGATACTGACCCTCTAATTAGAAGATGAGTTTGAACAGCATGCATTATTGGCAATAATTGTGCCTATCTCAAGTAACATCTTGGCAACTTCTGTGAACCCCTGCACCACACACTTGCATTTTAATATCTTAGTACAACTATACAGGTATGCATTTTTATATGTACATCATGTCCTATATACAAGCATTATTTATACATATTCACATGTGACTACATGTGCTTGCTTTTAATGGATAAATGAGAGATATCTCTATATTCCTCTCAGGTGTGATCAAGTAATTTTGGTGTTAGCAATGGTTTTATATTTCAGGATAAGATAATAAAATATTTTTAGTCATTTAATCTTTTTAAAAATCCCTAGAATTGTGAACATTTTAGAAAGAAAAAGGCAGATTTGATTCAAGAAGAAAACTTGGAAACATTGGGAGGTCAGGCAAAAGGGTATGCCATTCAAACTGCAAGAATTCAACAGGTGTGGTTCTTCAGAATGGATGGCTTTGACTTCTTCCAAATCTCTCAATAACTGACCAGGTGTGTGTAACTGTATCTTCAATGACTCAATCATGTTTCTCACCCCTTCCCCCGAAACCAGACCAACCAGAGTGCAAGTAATTAGTGGGATACCACAGCAGCACACTATTGAATTAAAACATCCTTATATGAAAGATATACAGACTAGCTAATTAGATAACTGCAACATTTATGAAAATATGAAATTCAGTTAATGGCTCAAGAAACATGGTGAAAATAAATGTCAAAAATCTCCATATTTGCCACTATCAAAGACTCGCCATCGTTGACACTTAAGAAGGGTGGCCATCGCTAGCACCATTTACTGGACCTTCACTTCTGTCAAACACCTTCCGTCTGGTCCTGACTCATTCAAGTGTTTTTCTTATGAACAAAGCACATAGATGAGGGGCTAATGGGATTTTTTTCTAGAAGAGTATCTATAGAAGACAAGTTTCACAAGTATTTCTTCTTTCTCTAAGAGATGGAAGAGATTAAAAATTGAAGATGGTTGTTTGACTTGGTTCCTTCTTCTAACAACATTCTTTGGTGGTGCGTTAGAAACATTTGGCATCATAAATAATGAATATCAGGAGGTACAGCCTGGAAACTGAGAAACATTAAAAACAAGGCATATGCAAAAGAGACAAAACTGAAAGACAGCATGGTGCAGATGAAGACCATACAAAGCAAAGTAAGGCGCTGGTGTTGGGGCACAGCGTCTCCCCATTATCAGTTCTCTGTACCTTTAGGGGGAGCAGCAGGTTCCTTTTTCTTGGGCACAGGAACTGGCTTTTTCTCCTCTGGCACTGGTTTCTTGGGAACCTCAGGAACTTTAAAGACACCATTGTTGAAATCATGTTGAATAGTTCTAGTCTCCTTCTGAGACATTTAAGATTACATTAAAGCATAAATCCTCAGAAAGAGGACAAGAATTCACAGGTAATTCAATATGCTTTGATTGCGATAGAAAGAAATGCAAACTACATTCAAACCATGTAAACGCTACACACAGTACATGAAGCAAACAAAAACCCAATTAGTATGGATGTCTAAAATGGCTTTTGATATTCATATAACAACAAATTAATGAAATCAGCACACGCAGAATTAGATACATGACAGATGGTTTACAGTTGCTACTTCATTAATATACAGGACATATAGAAAAAAGATACAAAAAGACAGAAACTATAAGTTAATTTTTCAAAAATATTATTCTACCTTTGGGTGCTGGGGGCTCCACCTTTTTAGGAATGGGAACAGGCACCACTTCTTCTGGAACAGGTTTCTTAGGCGGCTCAGGGACTTTAAAAAAAATGTGCTATTTTTTAGAAATTGCACATTTTGACAAGGCACACATTCTTGCAGTGCTTTAAAGAATAGACATGCCCTTTTATGTCAGCAGAATGCACGAAAATAATGCATTAGAAACCAGAGTAAATGGAGATGGCCACATGACTAGAAAATGTGATTGCTGTCACCTTTCACCATAGGAGCCTCCACTTTCTGTGGAATAGGTGGGAGCACCCCTGCCTCTGAGGTGCCAAGGTCTGTCCCCAGAGATGAGTTTTTGATAAACATCAATAACTTTGAGGATTGGTTTCTTTTTTTAGCAACTTTATGAAGCAGTTAGTTGCATGAGAACAGTTGGAATAGATTATGTAAATATTTTTTATATCATAAATATTTAAAAGTTTGTCTGGGAGGAGGCAGAGCCTTTGGCCTGCAGTGTTACTCTGTTTTCTGATTTCTTGAGGTATCGATGCTGACACATTGGCTGCCCATGTCTTGGAGTTGAGGAAAGGTGCAGTAGGATATTTAATTATAAAATGCAGTAAAATAGGAAGTAGTGAGTTTTGAGTATTTACTGATACACTTTAAATTTATTTAATTATAAATTTATGTAATTTAATTTTTAACGATTAAACCACTGACTGGCAAAATTCCTCGAAATTTAACCACAGGCCCTGGCGAGCTGGTGTAAGCGGCTCTACAATGTTCTGTTTCCAAAATATCTGGTTGTTAGATTGAGAGCTCTCTGACGCAGGGAATAACCTCATATTTTATTTCTCTCTTGTGCCTTCCTTGTGAGGTCCTTGTCCCCCGTGTTTCCTTTGTATATAGTAGCTGGCCATCTGCTAACTCTGATTAAATATTTTATTTAATATTAACATGATCAGTCATTCACTACAGGGTTTACACCAACTCTAAAAAGATTTTAAACTTAGAATGAATTACTAATACCTTTAGGTGGTGGCTCGATCTTTTTGGAAACAGCAACATGAATTTTCTCTTCAGTAACAGTTTTCTTTTGTACTTCCGGAACTTTAAAACAACGTACATTTTAATTACTGATATGCCAGGTTGACAGTGGCAATTGTAATTTATAAAGAACACGGAAATAAAACAGCGACAAATGAAATGAAAAAGATGACAGTGACAACAGGACAGAAATGCCTACAAGATCACAAATTCAACAAGAAGGATAAGCATCCATGTAAAATTCTTCCATTTGATCCCCCAAGTTCAAATTTGCCCCTTACCTGTGACTGACACTTCCTCTTCTGTATGAGAAGCAAAGAACATCTTTTCTTCTGAGATGACCATCTTCTTAGTGTGCACAGCCGGTACTTTAAAGAGAGTATTTCACATTAGTATTTTCTTGTTCTAGGACAAGACATCAAACAAAACACATAGGTATTACACTATATTTAGATCTTTGGACATAGATTGAATGGGTTAATATGAGCTTTTGAGAACAAATTCAGCCTTGACAAGGAAACAAATCATGTTTTGATCTTGAGCAACATATGGCCCATGCAGTCTTTATCAAATATTATTAAGTAAGAATCAAATAGACACAACTTCTTCACATACAACACAGTGTTCTTCCAAATCAGTTAGGGTCTATTCATATAAATGAGAGGATGGGGAATATTATATGCAATGGAACATATTGCATATTAAAGTTAGAAGACTACTAATTAAACACAAAACCCTCCTTAAATTAAAAAATATGTAATTTTAAGCAAAACTAAAGACAGAGTATTATTATTTAAATTATGCACATGTGCAATTATATAAAAATATGTTATATAAAAATGTGCTGATTTAGAAGTGATTTGTGAGTTATCTAGCAATATATGTACACATACTGGTATACAAAAATAAAAATGCTTAAAACTGGTAGCCAATTGCAAAGATGTATACCTTTCACTTCAATAATTTCTTCCTGTACTGGAGTCCGGGAAGGTTTTTGTGGAACAATCTTCTTTGAAACTTCAGGTACTTTAAAAATATGTACAAATATATTTGTATTGTGAAGGAGATTGCTTTATCCAAAATTGAAAAGCAACTTAGTTTAGATGCTTATATAAATAACTAGCGTGTGAGTATTAATCGGATTACTTGTGTTCATGGTACTAGAAATGTTTTAAATGGTAATACCTTTGGTGACTTGAACTTTTGCTTCCTCCATTCTTCTAGAAGTCTTTTCAACTTTCTCAACTACTGGCTTCTTTACAACTGCAAGCATTTTAAAGAAATTGCAGTACTTTTAGAATTTCTACTCAAACTCTCTGTTTCTACACACACACACACACACACACACACACACACACACACACACACTTATGTATGCAACGTATAACTTTTTAAAGAGAAAGACAGGTTTGGTTCTTTGAATCCTAAGCACAAATTTCTGTGCTTGGATTATCATGATTTTATTTATTTTAAATTTATCATAACAGTCTTCTCAGCTTTTTTTTTTTATTAAATGAATTAGATGAAAATTATTAAGAAAAAAAATCCACTGGTACAATAAAGCTTATAGAAGAAGTTGTGCCTATTGGATTGAATGGTGATTCATACATCTTTGCCAAACAAGCCATGATAATGATGTCGGTGCTCTGATCTATTTAAATAATTCCAATTACATACCTTTAGGAAGTGGCGCTTCTTTCTTTTCAGGCACTTTTGCTGGAATTTTTCTCTCGTGTGATTCTTTAATAAAAACACAGGGTAAGTAGGGAGGCTTAAGTTGTTATGTATTAAATGCAAATGAGGTAAGTCATATATCATTGGAAAGAGCATCTTGTTGGGTGGCGAATAGTGAGGGTTTCAAAGCAGGATCAAGAAGAGATCCAACAAAGCAGTGAAAGTTAGAACTTCTGCATTGGAAAATAGCACTTGGAACTTGGCAAAAGGACAAATGGATTCATCTTATAATGCCATGATAGCATGATAATAACTTGAAGGAAGTTACTTTCAAAAACGAAGTTTTAAAAGATTTCTGACCTTAAGAAATCCAAGTGATCATTTTATCTATTTCATATTTATTGCAAACAAGGTTAATAGCACTGAAAATATGAGCTGAGCAAAAAAGAGGAAACAAACCCCCAGTTCACACGTACCTTCATAAACCTCCTTTTGAACTTGAATTACTTCTCGCTCTTCCCACTCTTCCTCCCCTTCATCATAACCTTCTTCCCTTTCATAATATTCTTGCCCTTCTTCAAAGTCTTCTTCCCATTCCTCATGAACTTCCTTCTTAGCTTCAACCTGGACCTCTTCATAGTCTTCGTCTGGTTCTTCATAATAGGGTTCCTCGAAGGGCTCCGTGTACGGCTCCATTTCTAATTCATCGTAGGGCTCCTCAAAAGACTCTATGAAAACTTTCTTCTCCTCATAGACTGCCTGCTTTCTTTCATACACAGCTTCTTTTTCTTTCTGAACCTCTTTCTTTCTGGTTATAGTCATTATTTTTACTTCTTCAGCCTTAGAGGATACATCAATAATTTCAGGAGCTAAAATAAACAAAAGGTAGAAAAGATAATATTAGAATTAATTATATCCATCCAACTGCTTTATTAAATGAAAATCTACATAGCCAATCACTATGAAGTATCTTAAATCTCAGTATTATATAGATAGCTTTTAGTTTTCTCTGCACTGGTGCTTTTTAAGTTTTTATTGACTTGATATATGACAGAGAATATTAAGATGCACTCTATTCTTGAAGGAATTTCCAATGTAAAAAATATGGATTCAATACATAATATCAAATGCATACTTATTCCACTGTTCTAGGGGAGTAGCAGTTTGCAGAACCCCCGATGCATCTCATGGAACATTTTAACATATGATAATTTAATGGGGATTTATATTTAATGTTTCTGTAGTTGATCTTTATTAATGTTCTAATTATTCCTGAAAAAACATTTCTTTTTGAATCTATATTTTTACTGTCAAATATGACCCATTAGTTTAATAAAGAAAGCATTTAGAATTATGCAACCAAGCCAACTAATTGTTTTTATGTTACTGATTTTAAAAAACCTTCAAGGCTGCATTATTTATGTGATCCTTAACATTTGTATTAACTACAACTAAAATTAGAGATAGCCCTTCCCTTCTGTCCCTTGCTTCTTTTCTCTCTATGGCCATTGCACAGAGGAGCATGAACATGGGTTTCCTTTCCTGGGATAGGAGCAGATGAAATAGCCATTATTTCATTTTAAAAGTATTTTTATCAGCACATTATAATTATATATAATTGTGGGATTCATTATACCATATTCAAATGTGCACATAATTTAATCAATCTCATTCCCCAGTATTCCCTTTTCCTCCCGACTTCTTTCCCCCAATCCCCTTGATCTATTCTCTTCTCCCCTCTATTATTTTTTTTAAATCACTGGATTACACTTATATATAAAAGTGGGATTCATTGTTGTATATTCATATATGGGCATAGCATACTTTTGTGGATTTCATTCCCATGCCCTCCCCTCCTCTCTCCCTCTTCATCCCTCTTTTTGACCCTATTGGTCTTCCTTCTGCTTTTGTGAGATCTCTTTTTTAATGTCCCCCTATCCCCTCTCTAGCTTCCACATATGAGAGAAAGCATTTGGCTCTTGACTTTCTGAGTCTGGATTAGCATGCTCTCCTCGATTTCCATCCATCTACCAGCAAATGATATAACTTCATTCTTTTCTATGACTGAGTAAAACTCCATTCTGTCTATCTACCTATCTATCTACACCATATTTTCTTTATTCATTTATCTGTGGACAGACAGCTGGATTGGTTCCATAACTTGGCTGAAAGAGCCATTATTTCTAATGCTAATTTTAATACGGGAGACAAGACTATGCTTTACAATAAGCTAGAAGGCTAGTATTTTAAAATAAGAATAAATGACAGAAATGCAAATCTTAGGAATAAAAATAGAAACAATTTCTTTTTATTTACCTTCTGCTGGAATTAAGGCAGTAGGAGGTGGGGGCTTCTTGACAACCTCTGGGACTTCAAAAACATAAAATGTATGTTTATTTTTAGAATATGTACTGTTTAACATTCTTAAACCAATGCATTATCATTAGACATTTGCATGATGCATGGTGACTACTAATATACCACCCCTACCAGGGATTATCATAATACCTTTATAGTTTCCATATTAGAAATGCTAGGCCATGCCAGATTAACAAAAAAGCAGATATTGAAGTCTGATTCCTGTTTAGGTCACTTTGAAATAATTTATATTTATACCAAATACAAAAGGAATGTTTAATGTGTCTAATATGAAAATATAACCCATTTGTTTTCTTCAATTATTAACTAAAAAGCTCATGAAATAGCCATGCTTTTGCATATTCCATAACATTTCACAAGTGATCACTCAGAAACGTCTGAGTGATGAAAGCCTTGTGCTCCTGCATTCTCCTTCTTTCAGGAGATGCTGTTCTTGAATCTTAGTCAAATGGGTTAAAACTGTTCAAATTTAGCTATGTAAATGCCCTCCTTAAAACCTATTAGTATATATTAAAAATTAAAGTGATTTGATTGATTTTACTTCAAAAAAGTACTGTTCCTACAATATTGACATTGCACTCAGGTAAATCAGGAAGGATCTTGAGTTGGGTGGAGGCAGCCTTTGAAGTTGGCACAACTTTGACCTATTGGGAGAACTTGGTTAAGGTCAGCTGAGGGACTATAAGGAAAGGTCTCCTTTAACCACAAGGCAGAGAACAAGAATTCTCTGGAGTGGCCACTTCACAGGAAGACAGGAGACGGAAGCGGAAGATGAGAGAGGATGAAAGGAGAGGTACCATTTTGTTAACTTCAGACTCTTACTCTTTCTCCACCTTCCACTATTTAGGATTCAAAATTTTAAGCCAAGAGAAAAACACTGTGACCGTTTTTTGATTAATTAATTACAAATTAATTAGAATACCTTTAGGTGGTGGTGCTTCTTCCTTGGGCTTTGTGACAACTTTTTTGGTATCTTTCTTCACAGCCTTTTTGGTCACTGAAAAACAAAAAACAAAAAAGAAAAAGAAAAAGAGATGTCAGATGTAAAGTAAAACGTTCTCAGGGAGTTAGGAAGTTTTTTGAAATTTATTAGTTTTTCATATGTTGATGATACTCAGATAGTCGGAACATTATTTTAAAATACTTGTTTCAGACTAGACTAGAACACAAAAAGAAACAGGTTTTGGAGGGAGATAGGATATGTACTGTGTTCTTATATCTTCACTGGTTTTATGTCTGCTAAGAGTTAAAGTAACATGGGCAAAGTATCTAAGTGATATTATAAATGGAAAAGGTACATGTTTTCATCTACGTTTTATTTAGGTATGAACATCAAATCCTTCAGGAGGGAGAAAGCAGTGGATTAATAAAATTGAAGTCCTATGCACGATTTGTGTTTGTGAATATTGCTTTGATGTTGCTGCTATTATGCCTTGATCATGGCTCCTAAGAGCATTGGATCATGGCCTCTAGTGTTCATGAATAAATAACTCTCCTTTAGTTTTTAAGTTATGAATTAGCCTCTAGGGTTTCACAGTGGGTACTCAAACTTAGTCATGTTGATACTGCCATTCAAGGAACAAATCATTCAGGCTGCAGCGGTTGGCTCAGAGGTATTGCACTTGCCTGGCATGTGCGAGGACCCAGGTTCAAACCCCAGCACCACATACGCAAGTAAGTATTGGAGCAATGAAGACCAGATGAAAAGCTAAAAATAAAGTTGATTCTTTCTCTCTCTCTCTCTCTACCCCTCTCTCTCTCCTTAAAAAATTCATTAAAATAAGTGATTATTTCTGATAGCAGAAATATAAAAGAAATCTGATTTATGATTTTTTATTCTTGTTCCTCCTTGATATCACAGGGAGATGAAAAATATCTAATTATGTTCATATAAATTATAAAATGTTTCTCTTAAGAAATTGTATTAGTCACAAAACTGGATTTCTTTAAAATTGAATTTTCTTTGAGAGTGGCTGAAAAATAACTCAAGCCAATTATAGTGGATTTTATGAGACTAGCATGTCAAACCCTTGAAATATTAGATTACTAGTGGCTTGGTTAGAGAAAAACAGGACTCTGACATGTAGAATTTTTTTTTTCTAATCATGCTGAGAAAAATATGGCAGCAATTCTAAATTTGTAATTCTAGAAAGCCCTGGGTGATGTGTTGTCTTAGTTGAACAGCCTTAGCATACAAATAGTACAATTTCTCAAGTATTTACTATATGAGATGGGCAATTTCACATCAGACTTAACTCTTTATTGGTGAGCTCATGCCTTTTTGGTACAACAAAACAAAACAAATTTAGTCAAATATGTCACAGACATTCTAAATCATTGTGTGTGTGTGTGTGTGTGTGTGTGTGTGTGTGTGGTTTTCTGTTTGTTTTTTTGTGGTGCTGGAGAATTGAACCCAGGGCCTTGTATACATGCTCTACCACTGAGGTATATCCCTGGCTCTTAAATCATATTTTTGTAATAAACAGTGAATTTTAAAGAGATGTTAGCATTAAAATTGAGAAAAAACAAACTGTAATTGGCAATTTGACTAAAAATTAGCATTTTTTCTGTAAGCTGCATAAGGAAATGGCTCCTTTCTTTTTTGTTGTGACACATAATTGGAAAATATGAAACAAATTTAATTTTCTAGTAATGCTTAATTCAATTAAAACACAATATTTTAATGCTAAGCATAATATTCGGTTGTCTGATGAGTTTCAAATTTTTAAACAAATGTCTTATACATTTAGTTGAAATAATTAAAATTTGAAGGCAATTCAACTCCTTGACCACTAGAGGGAGAACGTGTAATAGTAAGCAACATTTTTCACGTCAGCTACAGTGAAGTTCTGTATTTTGACATTTAAGTGGATGACACATAATACCTTCAATACGTTTTGCAGGTGGTTTCTTTTCTTCAGGTGTTGGTAGCAAAAGAGGAATAGGAGGAGCAACCACAGGAGGGATTTCTGAAGAAGATTAATGGCATCATCAGTAACTCATTTTAGTTTTCTATTTTATATGAAGTCTCATGAAAAGTTTCATGCATGTCTTTCAGCACTTCAAAGTTATTGTGGTACTAATTCATCAATCAGGACAAATAAAACCAGAATATGTTTATAATTGTAACTACATTTTTGCTTTGATTGTTTGCAATCGTACTGTGAAGACTATGACAGAAGAGTGCATTTGACTCTGCTGCAGTTTGGGCACTGGTCATTTCCTAGTGGTACAATGCTGCTGCTCCATCCAAGCCCAGTGTGGATGTGCTGGGCCTTACCTTCAGGAGGTACTGCTCTGATGGGCATGGTTGGGATTGGAACTCTGGAGTCAGGAATATCTGTAAAGGGACATGTGATGATATGCAGAGAGCAAACAAGAAAAGAGGTGTTTATTAGTGACTAATATGTGCTTGGTGTCAGGCATTTCCACCAGCACAATCAAATATATAGATACAAAACACTAGTATTCTTTTGTATGTAACCAAATAGGCAAATTGATTTCCAGTGTAAATTTATTGGCCCTAGTATGGAATTGTATGATCCTGGTTATCTGCTGAATGAGACCTTATTATCTCTAATTTCCCAAGCTCACAAAGTTGAACATTTTATTACTTTATTGATAATTATTTACTGAATAATATTTTACCAAAAAGAGAAATGATATTTTATGCATTTTTGTTTGACTTCTGTTATTTACAAAATTATGCTCCATTCATTGTAAGCAAGAATTGATTTTAAAAAAGAAAAACTTACCAGGAGGCTTCAGCTCAAGTTTGATTTCTGTAAAAGAAAAATTGGCATTTTCATATTTAGAATTGTCTGGGCAGGCTACTTGTTTTAAGGATTGCGATGGAGCTATTAGTTTGGTGTGTCCTCACCTTTAGTTGTTAAGTAGAGCTCTGCTGTGCTTCTTGCTTCACCTCTTGGCTCCAGTCGAGCAATTACTGAATAGACACCTAAAGAGAAGAATCACGGAACTTGAACTTTCTGGAAAGTTGCAAATAATACCTCTTTAGTTAAGTATATGTGTGTCTTCATATTTGTCTTTTCTACAACAAAATAGTATTCTACATAGAACTGTAGAGTAGAGTGTATACAGGGGTAGAAATACATAAATCAGATGAGGTTTAAATTACAAATTCACTGGAAAACTGCCAATGAAAGTACCTTCGTCATCTGGGGTCACGTTGTGGATGGTCATGTAATGGCAGCGGCCATCGTTCCTAAAGTTGTACTTCTGGCTCTCAGTCAGTTCTGTGGGTCCTTTGTACCATGTTACAATGGCATCGTCAAAGGACACTTCACACTCGAAGGTGGCAGACTGATGTTCACTCACCACGATGTTCTGTATTCGCTTTGTAAACTGAATGGGTTCAGCTGTTAAATACAAGAGGAGTTCTAAGTTAGATTGTATAGAGAGGAGTCCCTTTACCCTGTGTTTCATACTCAGATATTTAAAATCTCCATCTTTTTACCCAGTTGTGAAATAGTAGAAGAAATCAGAAAATGTAACACAAGAACAAAATGCTCTTCTTGTGTCAATTCTTCAGTGCATTCCTATAGGATCCATGTATAAGAGTGAAAGGAAATCCCTGAACATCCGTAAAATACTTATATGGAGGAAATGTTACAGGGAGATTATTACCCAAAAGTTCATTTAAAAAATGCTGATGAGGGGCTGGAATGGTGGCTCAGAGGTTGGAACCCTTTCCCAGCATGCATGAAGACTCAGGTTTGAACCCCAGCACCACATACGCAACTAAATGTTGGAAAAACAAAGGCCAGGTGAAAATGTAAGTAAGATTGATTCTCTCCCCCCAACCTGCCCTCTCTCTCTCTCTCTCTCAAAAAAAAAAAAAGTTAGTGAGATGGGAGACTTAAAAATAGAAGGTAAATTTGATTTTTCTCTACAATTTATTCCTCTGTGAAATTCTTGCCTCAGTAAAATAATTTTTGCAAAAAAATAATTTTTGCAATTCAGGAACTAGAATTGTTTATCTTACATGTCTGACTTACCCTGTGAAATAATTTCAACTCCATAGGAAATCTGCACTTCTAAATCTCAAAGGATTCTTTTTAGAGTTTGGAAACCTGCTTCCTAAACATATATGGGCAGACACAAAGGAATCAATCCACTGGGGATAGAAGTGGTGTTTTCCAAGAGAACATCCTGGAGGGGAGGGTCCTTCTCAAAAATTTTACCTGGAAATCTGGAATCTCTTGTATAACCATACCATAAGTATTTTACTTATGGTAAGTAAGTAGTACTCTGGTGAGCTCTTTTCATTGAAGAATTATATTTAAAATATTCAATCATTTAAAAATGATTAGCACTTTCAATTGGACCCTTTAATTTGAAAACCATTGAAAATTTTTTGAACTTTAAATATAACCAGGCATTGATACTCATTGTAAAGTAAGTCAGAAAAACCAAAATGCTAACATAAATAATATGACATATAGTTGTGTTTCAACAAGTAAAAATGAGCAACAACACCTGGACATAGATGCTATTAATTATAATCAATTTTTTCTCAGTACCTTTTGGGAGTGTTTTAATAAAATGCCTACAATTAAATAATTAGGAGATGAATATCGTTGTCCTTAAATTCTGAGATTTTTACTTAATTTCAGAGATTTGGAAAGTTAGAATATGACCCTCAAATGAAGCCAGCATTTTCAAGAAATACCTGCTAATTCATGGTATTACATATCTTGTTAATTTTATTTGTAACATTTTATCCAGATAAAATAACATTATGTCCTATGAACGAAATCTCAATTCCGAGCCAAGATTTTTTAGATTCACTTGTCCTCTCCAAGATTTCTTTCTAGGAATCAGAATCATTGGTATGATAATTATGGAATTTAGACTTTAAACAGAAATGACCTTTAAAAGTCATGTCTGGGTCTAGATTAAAATTTGCTCCTGGTCTAAAAGAAACATGCAAAAAACCCAGCACCTGCTGACTTATTTTCCATTTGATTTGTATGATTTTGAGATGGGAGTGAACACTGAACATACACTTTGGGGAGTGAGAACACATGAGCCCTTTGAGATGTGCCTGGTGGTGGGGGAGCAGGGGTCCTACACACTTGCTACCGCCCTATGCTGTACACAGTGACTCCTTCCACGGTCTTCCACTCACCTTCAATTCTGAGGTCTGCTGAAGTTTCAAGGTCTTTGTGTTTGCAGGTGTACTGACCCTGGTCTTCTGCTCGAACATCTGCAATGGTCAGTTTATGGACTTTGTGTTCCACTTCGGTTTTAACTCTACCTTGAGGCTTAAGGATTCTTCCATTTTTGAACCATTCAGATTTTACATTTGGCACTGAAAATTGGCATGTCATGGTGCAAGTCTGGCCTTCTTTCAAAGTAACATCCTGAAGATGGCGTTCCCAAGCAGGCTCTGTGTGTGACAGAAGGCACATTATGTTTCATATCACATGCAGATGTGCTCAACACCAGTTTAATCTCAGAAGTTCTTTATAGCTCTTTTGTAACTCACCAATTACAGTTAGTTTGGCACTCGCAATATGTGGACCACAAACCAGTCTGTAATTGCCCTGATCTTTAAGTTGACAGTTCTTGACTCTGAGTATATGCCGGTCACCATCAATGGTTATTTCAAATTTATCACTGGGTTCCAGTTTTTCAGTCCCTTTGTACCAGGACAGCTTGATTTCTGGATAATTAATCTTAATATCAATCTCAAAGATAGCATCATTATCTTTCAAAACTGTCTGATTTTCAATATCCTTGATCAGAGTGACAGGCTAGGAGAAAAAATTGAAATGGGTTAGTCACTTTCTTTTAGCATTTCCAACAATAATTTGTACACCATGTCATAGGTCATTTTTACCTCTGTCTGGGTCAGCCTTTGCTGAATAAATGATACAAGTTCCTCAAATTCCTTTTCATCCTTCTCTGATTTCTCTATTTCCTCAATTTCCTGAAGAGGAAAAATAATAAGTATTACTTATAAAACAAAATTTAAATTACAGGAGGCATGATTTTATTTGAATTCTATTCTTGATGGTGTTTAGGATAAATAATCTGCTATAACTGCAGGGTTCTAATCATTCAGAAGGGATTATGTTAGCTGTTCCTAATGTGGATTTTTTAGACTGAGGCTTCACACAAAGGATCATACCAATCTATGGGTCTCTTCTTCCTGACTTTGCTTCAGCAGTTCAAATGCTTGAAGGAGACCTCGGAAGTCAGTGATTCCGTACATTCGGGCATATTTTTCATACTCTTTAGGATCAACATTTTTGAGAAGTTCCATGATATCAATTTCCTCTTCTTCCCCAGATCCTTTCTTTAAGGTCGGAGTCCTAGATGAAATAAGAAATAAATATAAATGGCTTGTTTTCTATTAAGTTTGAATTGTCTTTCATCATTCAAAGATGATGAATGTCATTGTTTTTCCCCCACAAAGGAAAATTTCTATAATCTTTATTCAAGAAACTTGACTTTTAGTATGTTGCCTGAAATATAAAAAAAGTAGGTTTAGGAAAGGAGAGGCTTAAGATGGGACTGTTGTTACAAAGCATAGGAATTTGAACAAAGATTTTAAGAAAGGATAACAGAAGTATTTCTGTAAACTTTCCAATCAGAGCCTATTTAAAGAATTAAAATATAAAGAAAAATAATAATAGCAATGGAGAAAATTAATACAGGGTAAATATAATACATCATGAAAAAGATGTGTGGAATTGAGTGTTGATTGACAATAATTATGTTAAAATTATATTGAAATTATTGGTAATTATGAAAAATGCTGAAAATAATCTAGAAAATAATTCATAGCATGATAAATCGTGATTAGAAAGAAAAATTTAATACTTATATATAATACTTGAACTTCTCTATAGACCATTTCCTTTTGGTTAAGAGCTTTAAAGTGCACCTCATTCTTAAAACTTCTAACAAACCACTAACGTCCATCCAAAAGTTAATGCTTCTCTTTCTGGTAAACTGTCTAAATGCTCATGTTTCTTAATAATCTCAACCTTGAAATGAACGGTCCATGCTTCTTGAGAGATTCCTTTGTGAATAAATAACTTCTATGCATGGTTTTTATTAAACTTACTTTTTCAGCATTGCTCTGAGATCACCTTCAATTTTCTCCTGTTTCTTCCTTTCATCCA
Source organism: Aplodontia rufa (assembly GCA_004027875.1). NCBI lineage: Eukaryota > Metazoa > Chordata > Mammalia > Rodentia > Aplodontiidae > Aplodontia > Aplodontia rufa. The sequence continues at coordinate 159,487 of PVKS010000191.1, forward strand.
CCTGCAGGTTAACATTACTTTCGATTTCACCGTGTTTGTTAAATGCAACACATCGGTATAATCCAGAATCGGTTTTTGTGGTGTCTCTAATCTCCAATTTTGCCTCATCGCCTGTTTGGTGGATAAATATGCGACCTCCTTGGTTCAGCTGTCTCCATTTCCCTTTTGTCCATTTAACATTTGGGATTGGATCGCCGCCGACTTTTGCAATGAATGTTGCAGTGGTTTCTAAGGAATAATGAAATAATATTTATAAAAACATCTAATTGTCCCAAATTAATTTTTTTGAAATGAAATCAGTAGTAAAAGGTACAAGGTCCACGAAGATGAACTTTTCACGAAGCACTTACTTTCAACAACTCTGATACTCTGAGGTTCTGATACGAAAAAGAGTTTTCCATCTACTGCTGCCTTCTTCACTGCTGGGGCAGCAGCTGGCTTTTCTGAAAAATGCATTTACATGTTTTATTATTACAACACCCTTAAAATAGGGATAAATATTCCTCTAAGTAAAATAAGCATTAGAAGTTTGGCTGCGTTATAAATATTGTGTGCTATAAGACTCGCTGCATATCTGAGAATGGGTTATAGAAAACAAAGCAATTTCACGGACATTTATTCCAGTGGGAGCTATTGCTGGTTGAGCTATAATCATATTAGTAGATCAAATCTTATATTTCTAGGCAAAGCTTTTTGGCTATGACATCAAGCTACTTTATATCACATTAGTATAGCATTATTTTTGGAACTTCACTAATTATAGCCTCTTGAATATGCTGAAAAGAAGAAGAATGTGTGCACTTGGGATAATTTTGAATAATCTGTATGGATATTATTTCCATTAAATTACCTAATACTTCCATTATTAATTAGAAGGCTACCAATTGAAGATGATCAATAACTGATATTGCTAAAAGTCTAATTACATTCTGATTTAAGTTATAACCAGCAAATAAATAAGAGCTTGGTCTGCATAATACTTTTGAGGTATCAGTACCTTTAATGGTTACTTTTGATTTGGTAGTGTCACTTCCGACCACATTGGAAGCTTTGCACACGTAATCTCCCGAATCTGCTTTAACTACATTCTTGAGTTCCAGCACAGCTGTCCCACTAGCAAAGCTGAAGCTGCATCTGTCTGAAGGCTTCATTTCCCTGCCAGCCTTCAACCACTGGATCCGAATCGGCTCAGATCCCTGGACATGGCAGCTCAGCTGCACGAATTCTCCTTCGTTTGCTGTTACTGGAGTAAGGTGCTGATCAAACACAGGTGGCTTCTTTGGTTCTGGAATTGAAAAGGCATTTTCATGATAAGCATGAAGAACATAAAAGCAAAAAAGTGCTGAATTCCACAAAAGAGACAAGCAAAGAACCTGACAGTTCACCCTCCAACAGGCAACAGTGGCTTCTGGAGTAGAATGGAAATATGTGTCATAGGTTACTCCTCTCTGAACGCAGTAGTTAGTGTGTCGGGCTTTTTTAAAAAGGTGAAAGTTTTTAAAACAAAGAACAGATGCCGTGCTGCCCACAAATCATGCAAGCATCTACGTCCCGATCTACGTCCTGCCAACCCCTGCGCCATACAGCAGTTTTGATTTCTCTCAAACCTGCCTATGGCTGCACTTTTGTTGAACCCTAAAACTAAGAGTTTACTTGGGAATCCTGCTCATCTAGAGCAGCAATGATTGTTATTCTCTGGAAAGAAAGCCAATATTTGAGTAATCTATGAGCCCAAATTGTAATATGTGATTTTCTTTGCTCATTTTTAGCTATTAAATGTGGCTACAGTTGCATTTAAAATCCAAATTGAGTTCAAACAATTTATAAGCTCAGTGTTCAACTAAAAACCAAGGATGAAGATATGAGTAACCTGATAAGAAGTATAACTTGGTTTTATTCAATTATTCAGAAACCTATTTTTATAAGAAGAATAAGGTCAATGTTCATGACTGTGAATACCACAACTTCTAGTATTTACTCCAAGAAAAAAATTCTAAGTCTTAGAATTCTACAAAAAGCATTATCGACTTAATGGCAAAACCATCATGAATATAAACTACTGCTAAGAATATGGTTTTTATTTTACTAAAAGTAATGCATTTCAATTCTATCAAAGGAGTGATAAAATTTGAATTTGAAGATAACTCAGTAATCTTAGCCTATTAGTGATACTGGCCTATTTGTAGTATTAACCCATTATCTGTGTATTCTGGTCAACCAGATCATGAGAACTGGTTAATTAATTCCAAGCTGTTCTAGGAAGTTAGTTTGTAAAGTGACTCTGATGGAACTCTATCATAATTATCTGGATCAAGTTATTATGGTCTAAACAAAAAATTAAAATAAAAAAATTAAGAAAAGTTATTATGGTCTAAGAACCGGATAGAGATATCATTAAACAATATAGTATATTTATTTCCCTCAAATGATGACTATGTAAATACATTTTTTATAATGATATTCATTATGATCCCACACATCTTTTTGAGCAAATTTTACCCTTTTGTCTAGAATTAATATTCACTTAACAGGCCAAAAGCTTTGGACAACAGATGTTAAACAATAATTCTTTGGAAATACACTCAGAGAATGTTTCAGAATATAGCTTATAGTAACCAATAACAGTAAATTCATTTGTGATGAATAATTTCAAAATTTTTTGAAACAAAGGTGTTTCATAAAAATATGTGTCTGTTATACACACATTTTAGAGTAGGCTTTGACTTCTAACTCCCTGAGAGAATCTTGGAATATGATTTATAAAGCTAAGATTTTAGCCTATTTATTAAATGACACCTATTTGGGGGAGCCACACAAATTAAATTTTTTATTAAACATTTATGGAATGATTGTGAACCCATTAAATAATATATTTTTGCCTCTTATACTTAGTCAAGATGTCAGAAGAAATACACATGGAAATCTAATCAGCACTGAAAAAAAGGCAATTGGCTGGGGTCTATGAAGATCACAGACCTTTGATGACAATTGAAGATGTGCACAGAGCGGAGCCCGCATCGTTTGACACTTTGCACGTGTACAAACCAGCATCGGTCATGCCTGCCTTCTTGACTTGCAGCAAGAGTGCATTGTTCTTGAATGTTATCTCGCAGTTAGAAGTTGGATGGATCTCTATATTATTTTTGTACCAAGCCACAATGATAGGCTGGGAACCAGCCACACGCCCCTCGAGTTTGAATGAATTGCCTTCTGTTTCTTCTATTGTCTCAGAGAGTTTTTTGGTGAAACTTGGTGGGATTAGCCGCTCTATAAGAAATCAAAAAGACAAATGAAATAGAACACAGAACAGGTTATTACCATGAAACTTTTCAAGGAAAGGGAAGTCCTGTTTTTACTTAAAAATCCAGGCTAGCCATTGAAATGCATAGCACACCAATGTACATTACTAAGCATTTCTCCTTCTGGATGATGAAAATAATTTATAGTCATTTATAAAACCAGAAATTTATGAAAAGGGGGTGGTCTTAGGGTTAGGTAGGACATATAAAGTTTCAGGAAAATACAAATTTTTAAAAATTACTTTTGCTCTAAAGAATCTCATTTCCTCTTAGGCATTTTTGTGTCGTTTGCTTAAAAATATTGCCCTACATTTCATTCATCATAATAAAACCGGCACTCTTAAGGCTATACTCTAAGTGAAAATGACTACCCTTTGTTGAACCAAATGTGAAATAAGTGACACCTTTTATGTTGAGCTGAGCTGTGCAGGAGTCTTTTCCCACTTCATTCACTGCATAGCAGGTGTACTGCCCAGAGTCTCCTTTGTCCACTCGGAGGATTGTCAGGTGGGCGCTGTTTTCCAGGTAACTGATCTGGTAGTTCCCACCACTTCGTATCTCTCTGTTGTCTTTGGCCCAGGTGACCTTTATGGGTTGTGTTCCAGTGACATGGCACTCAAAGTCAGCACTCTCTCCCACCACTGCATCCACAGGGGCCAGGGGGATGTCAAAGAAGGGTGGGTTCTTTCCCTCTATGAAGAGAGCACAAAAACGAGGTTTCAGGCTCCAGACTGGCCCATCCAAGTAGACAGAAATTGTAATGTTTTCTCCCCAGTTTTGTATCTGATTGCAACATTTTTAATTATGGAAATAGAAATTAAAAATCCACAAACCTGTGAGGATGAGTCTGGCACTAGACGAAGCAGAGCCGAAAGGATTTGTTGCTGTGCAAGAATACTGGCCTGCAAGGCTGCTATCTGTTTTAAAAATGTTGAGAGTGGCTACTTTATCTAAGAACGATGTCTGCACATTTGAGCTGTCTTTCAGTGGCCTGCCATCTTTGTACCAAGAGACCGAGATAGGTTCCGATCCATTTACGGCACATTCAAAAACAACTGGCAATCCCACTGTTTCCTGCACATCTCTCAATTGTCGGGAAAATGATGGTGGAAGTTTTTGCTCTGTAGGAACAGGATTTAAAGCAATGAATACTTATGGATGTTTTAAATTTATTAAATATTCTTCTCAAAAATATATATGGGATTTCTGTTAAAATATCAGACAATATTAATATCGCTTGAACAAACCTGGAAATGGAGAAAGGCATGAACACGTTTGGAGCAAGTTTGTACAGTATAAGGTGCAAAAAATATAGCTAAGTCAGTGAAATAACTTATTGGCTTAAGGCAGCATATCTCTGGGCATTCAGCAGATCCTCCTAGTATTTAAGACTACCTTCTATCAATTTCTGTGAGACATTCATGGTGTAGAATTTTAAAATATATGATCAGTTATTTTTCTTAAATATTTAATTATAGAAGAAAATGATCACATGATCCTTTCAATGGAAGATTTATACAACACTCTTTGTAAAGGATATATAGAAAAGGATAAGCTGCTAACTGTAGATGAAATTACTTAAGCAGAAAATTTAAAATCTGGATTTTCCTAAAAAGGTGGCCCTCACCATGGTACTTTAAATCTTGTTTAAAAGAAGCACAAGTTTGTTCACTTTTTAAATGTTGTAATCACCTTGAACAGTAAGGAAAGTAGATGATGAAACTTCTCCAACACTGTTTTCAGCTCTGCAGATATATTCTCCACTGTCATTACTGTCAACCTGGTTGAAAACCAACGTAGCAACATTGTTCCTAAAATGCATTTTGTAGGTAGCAGTGGGTCTCAATTTTGTATCTCCTTTATACCAGGATACTCCAATTTCAGGGGTTCCGGCAAGTTGGCATTGTAAAGAGGCAGAATCTCCAACAGTCACCTTGACAGGTTCCAACTGCCTCACAAAATAGGGTGGTTCTGCAAACAAGAGAGAGAACCTGTCATGAGGGGGCCATGTCAAAATCACTTCTTGTAGATAATGATATGAATCTGGACTGTGACAAACCTAGTATCAAAATTTGTGCTGAGCAGGAATCTTTTCCAGAAGCATTTTCTATGTAGCAGTTGTATTGTCCTGCATCCTCAATTGTGCTGCTTGGAATTTCCAGGATTGCTGATTTTTCAGTTGTGGTTATATTACACCTCTGAGAAGGAGTTACATTTATGCCATTTTTCTTCCATGTAACCGAAATGGGAGGAGTTCCAGTGAATGTCCCCTCTAGGATTAGGGGTTTTCCTTTTTCTATGCTGTAATCATTCAGCCTCTTCACAAATTTGGCTGGGGCTAGAGTAAACATTGAAAAATATGAAATCAAACACATATACACACAGGTAGAAATACATCCAATTGCTTTATGCTTGTTAACTGTCTTAACATAGACTAGTAGATGTACCTTTTACAAAGAGATGTGTAGTACAAGAAGTCCTGCCAGCTTCGTTACTAACTATGCAAGTATATTCTCCACTTTGGGATGTATCTACATCAAACAACTCCAGTTCAGCCACTGAATCTGCCAAAGACACATTGCATCTGGGCCCTGGTACTAGTTCACTGCTGCCTTTGAACCAGCTAACACTGAAAGGCGGAGTTCCTTTTATGATGCTTGTGAAAGTTACATTGGTCCCAGTTAAGACATCCATGGGATCAGGTTTCTGAACAAAAGATGGTGGTTCTAAACAGAAAAGCACAAATCATACAAAGTTTAATACTTGTGCACTATGATGAGAAAAAAGCTCAATAATTATGAATTGGGTGTCTATCATACTCAAATTTAAACAGACCTCTCACAGTCAAAGGAGCACTACATTCATCAGAACCAGCCGCATTTGTAGCTATACATGTGTAGTCGCCAGCATCAGATTCTTCTAGCATGTTCACAGTTAAAGCACAAGTGTTATCTGTCAGGGTGGTCTGGTATTTCCTTCCACTGCTGATCTCGTTTCCTTCACGGAACCAGGAGACAGAGATTGGGGGTGATCCATAGACTTTGCACTCCATTACAACCGAGGAGCCTGCTAGACCATTAGTCTCTTTCAATTTTCTTGTGAACGAAGGAGGAATAATTCGGTCTGAATGTGATAAAAAGAAAAAGTTAATTAACAAGAGACATCAGATATGAAATGAAGAAAGAATTGTTCTTGAGATATCCCTAGATCCATTTGGTTCTTTTACAAATACACCAAAAACTTCCCTGTGGGAAATCACACAATCAAAAGCCTGGGGAATGAATGAGCAGATGTCAGTTGACTCGCTAGGGTCTTTTTGCTATTGTTGTGAATCATAAGTGATAGTAGCAAGCAGCTTCGCCTAATCCAGGGCTTAGGTTTTACTTCTGTATCACCCTCTTGGAAATTCCTCCAAACAAAAGGGATGTAACTATTGAACATGGTCGTCTTCTTACTCTGTAGGTCTATTACCTCTGATCTTACTGAGTCAGAAGATGTCAGACTCATGCTACACTGTAGAAGATGGAGCTTCCCATGTACGCATATGAATATCAGAAACTACATTATTATAATGATGAACACAAAGCCCAACCAACCTGTAACTTGAACAGAGGCTGTGCAGCTATCTTTCCCAACAGGGTTTTGCACCTCAAAGCTGTATACCCCACTATCACCGGGTGCCACATTGATGATCTTAAGGCCAGATACTTTGTTGAAGAAGCTTATTTTGTATTTGCTGTCACTTGTCAGCTCCTTTCCATCCTTAAACCATTTAGTACTGAGTTCAGGTGTGCCGGTGACTGTACACTCCAAGGTGCAGGTGTCTCCTGTGGTAACTTTTATAGATTCTGGCTTTTCCACAACTGCTGCAGGTTCTGGAATGAGATGGAAATTATACCACATTTTAAAATCAACTTGAAATAAATTAAAGAAAACACGGGTCCTAGTTAGTGTGTGCCTTGTGTTAGTAATGCATCCTATTTGCACTAACCAAGGACAGAAAGTGTGGCGAAGCACTCCTGCATCCCAGCATCATTTTTGATCTGACAGGTGTATTTCCCAGCATTGACTGGTTCTGCTCTTGAAAACTGTAGTGTTGCGATGTTTTCTGAGTAAGAAATCCAAATATTGTCACTCTCTCTCACAATTTCCCCCTTATCTTTGAACCACACCACTGAAATTGGCTCAGCGCCTTCAATAGTCGTCTGCAGCTGGACTTCTTCACCAATGATGGTAGAAATGTCACTGAGCTTCTTCACAAACCTTGGTGGTGCTAGAGAAAAAAGAAGCAAGCATGGGTTTTAAAATGTGTGGGACTGACAGCATTTCCCTCAAATTATGAATACTAGGAATCAAAATAGTGATAATCAAAATAGTTGTTTATATTTCTTAAATAAGAGGTGTTTTTGGTGGATGGGACCAAGACATCTAGAGTTCATATTAAATAGAAAAAGAAGTGGAATATCTATCTAGATTTCTAAATCCACCTGAAACCAATTGGGACAGTTTGTTCAAAAGGACTTTTGGTATCATTTAGAAACAGGAAGCAGACTACATTGAAGGATTTAAAAAGGGAAAAGCAGAATAGACTGTTAGTATAAAAGATGAGGCAACAGCTAACAGTATTAGAATGAGAAAGGGAATGGAAGATGATCTAACCTTTCAGAGTAATGGAACCAACACAAGTGTCACTCCCCACATCATTTGTGGCTTTGCACTGATACTCCCCGACGTCTGTCGTGTCCACATTCAGGATGTGGATGCTCGTGAGGAAGTGTTCCGACATGATCTTGTACTTCTTGCCACTCCTTAGTTCCCTCTTGTCTTTATGCCAAGAAACTTGAAATGGAGGAGTACCCTGAAGCTCACATTCAAGGTGAACATCAGCTCCTTTAAGTGTCTCCACGGGATGAGGCTTCTTGCGGAAAACGGGTGGTTCTAAGATTAGAAAAAAGGGAAGACTAGTAAGTATTCTGTAAGAATACAGATAAAGGTTAGAATCCGTTTTCCACTCTATCAGAGAAAGAAAAAGCATTGCTACCCATTTTTTATAGTATCTTTGAAACATTTTTAAATGCCGATGGAGAGTCAAGCAGAGAATAAAGAAGCCTACAGGCGAGGAGCTACCGTGAAGAATGTCAAGGTGGAGGAAAGCCTGACCTTTAACTTTCAAGGAAGTGCTGCTGCTTGCACTGCCTGCAGCATTGTGGGCCTCGCACGTGTAGTCCCCACTGTCCTCCACACTCAGGTTGTGCATTTCCAACACGGCCACTGAGTCAACAAATGACATCCTGAATTTGCTGCTCTCTTGAATTTCAGTCTCATCTTTGTACCACAAAACTTTGATTTCTGGAGACCCGCCTATCTTGCATTCATATCTTGTGTATTCATCCTGTTTCACAATCCGTGAAGGTTCTAGCTTCTTAATGAACCTGGGTGGTTCTACAGAACCAAGAGGAAAAACAGAGGGTAAGCGATGGAAAAGACACCTATAATTCAAGATGAGGTGAGAAAAGGAAATCTCTGCCAGAGGAGTCTTCAGCTCCAGAAAACAAATTCATTTAGTGCAGTTCAAGAAAGAATAGTTAAGTGAAATCTAAGTAGAAAAATCCCGAAAATAGAACAACATATTTTTTTTGTATGCACCTGTAGCAAATATTATGGCTTAAGGAAGGAGGAAAAGACAGTACTCTTTAGTGTGCAATCCTTTTCCCTGCAAAAGCAGCACAAGATCAGAGACAGCAGCATGGAAGCTCTGAGGTTTACAGGTGATGAGGGAGTTTGGAGACTCTCCTGTGTGTGACCCAATGGAGAAGCGTCTATTTCCTAAAGCTGCAAGGTTATCGGTTATGCACCATGAACAGCCAGAGCAAAATGGATCAGATATCGTAATATTTTTAAAGCATTATTGTCTCTTATTGGTCTTAAATAGATATTTCTTCAACCCTCTTAATTTCATTTTGGAGTGGGCGAGATCAATGCTTTCTTCATTAACTGAAGCAAAATATTCAGGCTCAGGGAGGTAAAAATGATCTGCTATATGTCATACAGCAAATGGGCTGCTAATTCTAGTTCTGTTTTAATTTCAAGGTATTAATAAACTACTACCACAAAAACCGTAAGAATGCTCTAAGGAGTTAGACTAGCAGTCCACTGAGCTAAGAATTTAATCTCTGACAATAACTGCCATGAAAGGCACGACTGTCTTCCATAATATCAAATACTCATGCGCTTACTCCTCAGCTCCTGACTTCCATTATCAATTAAGCAGAGCTAGTGGAGGAGAAGTCGACCTTATAATTAATCTGGATTCTTTTAGAAGTGCTTGAGAGTTTGGGGCTGAGCTATGCCTTGGAGGGGGGAAAGTCCATTGATTCAGTAAGTACTGTGGAAAATAAGCTATTTGAGATAACTTTATTTTTTTTTTTGTCCTTGGATAACTTCTTTAAAATTAGGTTTTTCTTGCAATTCTGCAAAAAATTTTTGTTCACTGTCTCCCTAGTCTCTAATTGTAGATTTTAAAATTTTCAGTTCATGTTTTTCCAATTTTATATTTTTAAAATAAAATTTTTAAAAATTGGTCCTTGTTGGGAGGTCCATTGATTTACCTGAGTTTTTTTTAATTTCATGGCTAGGGATTGAGGCCAGAGTCTTGCACATGCTAGGCAAGTGCTCTACCACTGAGCAATACCTCTATTCCCCGTCTGATCATTTCTAATCATTAGACCATGGTACCCATGGTACTTCACATAGTTCTCAAGCACACCCACCCTCTTATGTCTCAAGACATTGAAAATGTAAGGGATCTTGATACTCCACTCTGACAAGTACCTTGTACACCCAGCTGAGCAGAACAAGAGTCTTTTCCAGCAACGTTGCTTGCATAGCAGGTATACTGCCCAGCATCACCTTTGGCTACTTTGAGAACAGTCAGAGTGGCAGTATTTTCAACCAAAGTCATCTTGTAATTGCCTCCGGGGCGAATCTCTCTGTTGTCTTTGGCCCAGGTGATTTTGATTGGTGCAGTTCCAGTGACATGACATTTAAAAGAACCACTTTCTCCAAGAGCAAGATCTACTGATACAGGCTTCAGATCAAAGAAAGGAGGCACTTCATGCTCTGAAAAGAACGAAGACCAACATGGCGACTTCAGTTTCCATGCTCCCAGATGTAGAGCATGGAAACTAAATGGCACCAGTTCTTTGGTGGCTGAAAGCAGTGAAGCTGCTTTGTAATGAAGAGGGTGCTACTCACCTGAGAGAATGAGCTTGGCACTGGATGAAGCAGTCCCAAGAGGATTAGAAGCTGAGCAATTGTACTGACCCACATGGCTCTGGTCAGTTTGCAAAATTTGAAGAGTTGCTACATTATGAACAAAAGATGTTTGCAAATTAGAATCATCTTTCAAAAGTACCCCATCCTTGTACCAAGACACCTGAAGAGGTTCCGAGCCATTGATGCGACATTCAAATGCAACAGGGAAGCCAAGAGTCTCATGAACATCCTTCAGTTTTCTTGCAAAGGAAGGTGGAAGTTTGCGCTCTGTAAAGAAGTTACAGATAATCTTTATTGACAAGAGAGCATACAACTCTAATACAGCTCAACCCATTAAAATGTTGACGTTTTAAAGAAAATGAATCTGTCAACACATGGTAAGACTTGTTAAACAAAACCATCGTCACCTTTGATGACAAGCACAGCTGAAGAAGCGACTGCCCCCACGCTGTTCTCTGCTTTGCATGTGTACTCTCCCACGTCACTGTGGTCCACTTTGTTGATGACTAAGGAGGCAACATTATTTTTGAATTGCATTTTATACGCAGGAGCTGATCGTAGCTTTGTGTGCTCTTTATACCAAGAAATTCTAATTTCTGGGGTTCCATCCACTTTACACTGTAAAGTTGTAGGCTCTCCGAGGACTGCTTCCACATGTTCCAGAGGCTCGATAAAATAAGGTGGTTCTAAGGGTCAAAGGATGGTAATCAATCAATCATGCTAACTTAAAAGAGGATGCTGTAGCAGAAAGAGTATGGTAAAAGAGGTAACTGTCAACACACCTAAGACCGACACCAGAGCTTCACAGATGTCTTGTCCAGCCTCGTTTTCTATCAGGCAACTGTACTGTGCATAATCCTCTACTGTGCTGTCAAGAATTTCCAGTATGGTAGATTTTTCTGTCATGGTGATACTGCAGTTCTGAGACTGTGAAAGAGGATACTCATTCTTCATCCAGCTCACTGAGATGGGAGGTGTGCCAGTGTACGTGGCCTCCAGAACTATGGGGTTTCCTGTTTCAACACTGAAATCAGCCAGTCTTTTCACAAAAGTGGCTGGTTCTACAAGGAGGAAACACGGTTGCAAGTTACACCTTCAGATGAAACCTTAGGAAACATTTTTAAAAGATTCAGAAATGGGAGAAAAGAGCAAACCTTTCACAAAAAGATGTGTGGTACAGGAAGCACTGCCAGCATCATTAGTAACAAGGCAAGAATAGTCCCCACTCTGCAGGGGCTCCACCTCATACAACTCCAGTTCTGTGACAGAGCCTTCCAGAGAGATGGTGCAAGACTCGCCTGACACCAGCTCCCTGCTGCCTTTAAACCACTTGACTGTGAAGGGAGGGGTGCCTCTAATGACACTGGTGAACGTGAGGCTCATTCCTGGCAGGACTTCCACAGAATCAGGGGTCTGTTCGAAAGACGGTGGTTCTGGATGTCCCAATTGGGAGGGAGAGATGAAGAGAAAAAAATCCAAGTGAGAAGTGTGCTCCTTGAGGAAAAGGGAAGTAAGTTTAAGACTAGAAGCTAAGACACCACAAAGGAATCCCCAGCAAGGCAGGCTTTGGGCTGGGGCCGGGGTGGTACTGCAGGCTGGGCTGTCCTTCACACTGACCTTGCACTGTCAGGACCGCGGAGCACTCCTCGGAGCCTGCCACATTGGCAGCCACGCACGTGTACCTGCCCGTGTCTGAGGGTTCCAACGAGCTCAGTTTCAAAGTGCAGACATTTTCTGAAAAGCTGGACTGACATTTGGGCCCACTGACGATCTCACTTCCATCCTGAAACCAGCCGACTGAAATCGGGGCTGAGCCTGAGACTCTGCACTCCAGAACCACCGAGGCCCCCAGGATGGCATGGGTGTCTTTCAGCTTGCGAATGAAAGAAGGAGGCACGACCCGATCTACGTGGAGAAGGGCAGTTTTCCATTTAAAGAGTGGCTTTATTTTTCCCTCTCAAGAAAAAAGTGGTGTATTTCTAAATACCTCAGTTTACTCACCGGAAACATGGACAGATACCGTGCAGTTGCTTTTGCCAACACTGTTTTTCACTTCAAAGCTATATAACCCCTTGTCACTCATTTCTGTGCAAGGGATTTTAAGAGAAGCCACGTTTTTGAAAAATGTAATGTGATGTTTGCTGTCTGCAGATAATTCTCTTCCATCCTTGAACCACTTGGCTGAAAGTTCTGGTGTTCCAGCAACTACACACTCTAATGCAAAAGGATTTCCAGTGGTGACAGTCATGGGTTCTGGCTTTTCTATGATTCTGGCTGGTTCTAAAAGAAGAAGCATATTACATTGAAAACAAAGTCACCATATTATAGGATAAGAGTATGATCATGGGTCAATTAATTTTTTCATGGACTGTACTTTGCTACTAACCTAGTACAGTCAAGACTGCTGAGCACTCTCTCATGCCAGCATCATTTTTGATTTGGCACACATATTTTCCAGAATTAGATGCTTGTGGGCTTCCCAGTTGGAGGGTTGCGATGTTATTGATGAATGAAATCTGAATATTTTCACTTTCCCTGATGACTTCACCTTTGTCTTTCAACCAGACAACAGAAATTGGCTGAAAGCCTTCCACGATGGCTTGTAACTCAACAGCATCCCCAATAAGAGTGGAGGTGTCGCTTAGCTTTTTCACAAAACGTGGAGGTTCTAATGGAAGAAATTTGTGGTTAGAGGTAAATAATTAGAATTGCAGCCACATAAATTATTAGTCAAGCAAGAAGAGATTAAAGGGAGAGATGTGTATTTTTGTGCCCACACATACAAACCTTTGAACTTGACAGTGCAAACGCATGTGTCACTTCCCACCTCGTTAGTGGCTTTACAGTGATATTCCCCTACATCAGAAGCTTCGAGATTAAGAATATGAAGACTGGTATCAAAGTTTTTGGAAGTGATTTTAAATTTCTTGCTGCTTCTAACTTGTTTCCGGTCTTTAACCCACACCACTTCAAATGGGGGGGTTCCTGAAATTTCACACTGGAGGATCACATCAGAACCTTTAAGAGATCCTACTGGAGGAGGCTTCTGGATGAAGACAGGAGGTGCTACCAGAAGAAAAGAAGATTAACAGTGAGAAGATCTGCTTCCCCAAAAGAACAAAAAATTCCTAGATTCTAGGTTTCCAGCTTCCAGTATCCACAAATATTCCCTATGAATGTAGGATCAGTAAGACTGTCTGGTGTGGCCAAATGACAATACAGGCTGACCCAAGAAAGGACAATTCATGGAAACTAATTTAAGAGTTGCAAGCAACCTTTGTGTTCTGGATCTCATAACACTGCTAAGAAGGATTCCCAGATTAAAGAAAAAGGAAGAAAGAAAACAGCTAGCAGGTCTAACCTTTAACTGTCAGTGCCGTGCTACAGCTGGCGTCACCCACGCCATTATGAGCTTCACAGATGTAGTCCCCACTGTCCTCTGCACTGGCTTCATTGATGGTAAGCAGTGCCACAGAATTAATGAATGACATGTTGTACTTCCAGCTTTCATGAAGTTCACTGTCATTTCGGAACCAGGAAACTTTGATTTCTGGGGAACCGCTTATTTTACATTCCAGTTGGATGGATTCCCCCTGTTTTGCAACTTTTGAAGCTTCTAATTTCTTCACAAATTTTGGAGGTTCTATTAAATCAAAGGAAATAATCAGTAAGAAATATTTATGTGTTAAAATAGCTTACTTTTATAGTTGAAGATCCCATAAGTTTTATATCCCATAAGTTTTATAGTTGAAGATCCCATAATGTTAAGATTATATACTCTCTAAAAATTTTGTGGTACGTTATCATTTGCTAATATTTTAATAGAAAATATAGTTGATACACTGTAGTCTGGATATATAAGCTAAAATATCCTAGTTACTATGTTAATTATGTATTCAAAAATTAGTAAGATAAATCGGAATGTCATAACAGAAAAGAATGAAAGGGGGAAGTGGATAGTTGAAACAACATTTGACCAAGTTAAAGGGAACACTATTCTTTGAAAGGATTACACTTACAATACATTAATTTAAGGAACAATATAGAGAGAAAAGCAAACTTTGATTATTGTTGCCTCTAACACTAATATGCAAGTTCTAACATGACTCAGTTCATCTTAAACATTTAAAAATTAAGGAAGCTTTTTCAAAGACAATTACTTAAACTTGGTAAAGAACAAACACTGGTCAATGCCAGATACCTTTCACACTGAGTTGAGCTGAACACATGTCCTTGCCAACATCGTTGGTTGCTTGACAAGTGTATTGACCAGAGTCTCCTTTGCCTACTTTGAGAATTCTCAGATGAGGAGTGTTGCCCACACATGTGATTGTGTAGTTTCCTCCAGGACGGATCTCCTTGTTATCTTTTGACCAAGTGATTCGCATTGGTTGGGCACCAGTAACATGACACTCAAAATCAGCACTTTCTCCAGCAATAACATCTATTGATACGGGCTTGATGTCAAAGAAGGGAGATTTCTTAGGTTCTGGAAGATGAGAAGGAAACACAATGCGTATTTTTATGCTTTTTTCCGTGGGCCATTTCTACCTTGATAATAAAATAGGAAATCACAGTTTGCAAAGAGAAGGATTAACATGGGAACAAACCTCTGGCTGTCAGTCTAGCACTAGAAGATGCTGTTCCAAGTGGATTGGAGGCTGAACAAGAATACTGGCCAGAGTGACTCAAGTCTGTTTGCAAAATTTTGAGAGTTGCCACATTATCTACAAATGATGTCTGTAGATTTTCATCATCTCTTAAAAGTACCCCATCTCTGTACCAGCACACTTGGATGGGGGCAGAGCCATTTAGTCGACAAGTGAGTGTAACAGGTAACCCAACAGTTTGTTCGATGTCCTTTAATTGCCTTGCAAAGGAAGGTGGGAGTTGGCGCTCTGTAGGAAGACAAGACTTGAGGCATTAGTAGTGGAAATGAAAAATTTTCTCACAACGAAATTGTCAGAAAATAAGGAGAAAAAAAGAAATTTCTTAGAGTCTAAAATAATATCACCTTGAATCCTGAAAACAGTTGTGGAAGAAGCAGTTCCAATGCTGTTTTCTGCTTTACATGTGTACTCTCCGCTATCGTTGATGTTCACTTTATTGAAAACAAGCGTGGCCACGTTGTTTGTAAAGTAGGTCCTGTATTCAGGAGTTGACCGTAACTTGGTATCTCCCTTGTACCAAGACACTGTTATCTCTGGTGTCCCAGCAACTTGGCATTGCAAAGAAACCGAGTCTCCAACTGATGCTTCCAGAGGTTCCAGTTCCGTAACAAAATAAGGTGGTTCTAAAGAGGAAAGGCTCACAATCAGCCAATGGAACTAAAGAAAACCAAACCAACCATGATATACTTTAGAGGAATGCAAACCATACGGGAGAGAATGAGACAACGCACCTAGTGTGGAAACCAGAGCTTCGCAAACATCCCTTCCTGCTTCATTTTCAACTTCACAGGAATAGTGTCCTGCATCTCTTTTTGTGCTATTCAGAATTTCCAGGATGCAAGTTTTCTCAGTTGTGACCACATTGCACCTTTCAGATGGAGTTATGCCAATGCCATCCTTTTTCCAGGTGACTGAGATTGGAAGTGTTCCAGTGTAGGTGCTCTCCAGAATTATAGACTTCCCTGGTTCTACAGAGTGATCACTTAATTTCTTCACAAATGTAGCTGGTTCTGGTAAGTGACAAAGCACAGCAGTTAAACACATATACACACAACAACAACAACAACAAAATCCCATAAAGGTGTCAGTATACAGAAAATACGATGAGTAAATGAATGCATTTGGGCAAACCTTTTACAAAGAGACGCGTCGTGCAGGATGCCTGGCCAGCATTGTTAGAAACCACGCAGGTATATTCCCCACTCTGAGATATGTCAATGTTAAATAATTCCAGTTCTGCCACAGTGTCTTCAAAGTAGATGTTGCATCTGTCTCCTTTTACCAGTTCTCTGGCACCCCTGAACCAGCCCACCTTGAATGGCGGTGTTCCTCGAATGACACTTGTGAAAGTTACATTTTTGCCTGGTAGTACTTCCAAGGGTTCAGGTTCTTTCACAAAAGAGGGAGGTTCTACATAGGTGTGGGAGACAAAAGAACCTGTAAGCTTTGAATTTGGTTGCAATGTTGAATGAAACATAAGAGCACTTTTGAATGTCTGTCAATTTTGTAGGAATTTGCGTAGAATTCCTTCCAAAGTTGAATGTGTAACACTGACCTTGTACAGTTAACACTGCATGACATTCATCAGACCCAGCAACATTAGCAGCCACACATGTGTAATGGCCCATATCTGTAGAGTCCAGAGAATTCAACTGCAATGTGCAGACATTATCTGAAAATGTGGTTTGGTACTTTGCTCCAATGACAATCTTAGTCTTCTCATGAAACCAGGCAACAGAGATTGGGGATGATCCTGCTAGTTTGCATTCCAAAATACAAGAGGTACCCAGGACCCCAACAGTGTCTTTCAGTCTTCTTGTGAAGGAAGGAGGGACCATTCGGTCTGCATGAGGAAAGGCAAGAGGCTCACCATGATTTGAAAGAATAGAAGAAATCGAAAGAAGAAAAACATATAAAAGGAATTCGTACAAACAACCAAAGGAAAGTGCCAGAACTAACCTGAAACATCAACCACAGCTGTGCAGCTGCTTTTTCCAACATTGTTTTGAACCTGGAAGGTGTATGTGCCTGCATCTTGCCTCTCAACAGAGAGAATCTTTAAGGAAGAGATTTTGTTGTAGAAGCTAAACTTGTGTTTTTGACTGCTGGTCAACAGCTTTCCATCCTTGTACCATTCGATGGAGAGTTCAGGAGTGCCAGCCACCTTACACTCCAAAGTACATGTTTCTCCTACTGTCACTGTCATTGGTCCTGCCTTCTCGACAATGACGGCGGGCTCTGGAATACAATAGGACACCTATCTGTCAAAATTGAGATCTTTACTACAACTGTACTATCATGTTCACTAAGATGATTTCTCCCAATGAGATGATTGTGTTACACTTCTCTTTTGACCTTAAAATCTGATTCTATAATTGCATGTAGTCATAAAATTATGACAGTTATTATTAACAAATATATATTTGTGTACTATTTTACTACAAAACAATTTAGGTAATGTATATTAGGCAAGGCATATTATTTGTACTTAACTTATTTAGGGCAAGGTCTACCTATTATTTTGAATTACTTGATATTTTCATTCTACTTTAAGGTGCTAAAGATAATATTTTGAAGTTGTTATCCAAATAATCCCTAAATTGAAATTTAATATGCCCAAAGATGAAAATTTAAGTCTTTCCTAACAAACATGGATTATTGGAGTTTTTGTCAGCATTAACAGCTAGTTAATTTGGAAACAAATTTTCTTGCAGCCTATGCTGGGCTACCAACTATTTCATGCTTAAACAAAAGATAGTCAGTCAAGGCTGTATTTGTTAATCCATCAAAAAACGTAGTCTATACACAAGAAAACAGATGGCTAGTTTTTGTTAGGTTCATAGAAATAGAAAAGTGTGTTTGTGAGTTCAATTTGTTCTTTCCCCTAAACTTTCCAAATAGGTGAGGATCAATATTGTTCTAGAAGAATCATTCCAGCACTTGGCACCAGTTTCTGCCAGGGGACTGTTATACCAACCTAAGACAGTCAGTGTGGCCAGGTTCTCCCTCATTCCACCATCATTCTTAATTTGGCAGATGTACTTTCCAGCGTCAGCTGGCTCTGCTTTTGCAAACTGAAGAGTTGCGATATTTTCCACAAATGTAATTCTGATGTTTTCACTTTCTCTAACCACTTCTTTCTCTTTGAGCCACTGGATGGAAATTGGCTGGGCGCCTTCTATGGTTGCTTGTAGCTCAGCAGGCTCGCCAGCTACCACAGTGAGGCTGCTCAGTTTGGAAATGAATCTTGGAGGTTCTGAACAGGAAAATGTGGATGGAGATTGTTGAAAAGATTGCTTAGATAATGAAAGAGAAAAAAATGAGCAGCTTGCACATTCCTGACATTTCTGCAATGTGCAGGAAGCATGTTTACCTTTTAATTTTATAGTACAGATGCAAGTATCACTTCCAACTTCATTCTGTGCTTTGCAGTGGTATTCACCAATATCTGAGGATTCGACATTAAGGATGTGAATACTGGCATGGAAGTTTTTAGATGCGATCTTGTATTTCTTGCTGCTTCGGAGTTGCCGCTTGTCTTTGTACCATACCACCTCAAATGGTGGTGTTCCGGAAAGTTCACATTCAAGGCTAACTTCAGTATTTTTAAGGGTTTCAACTACAGGAGGGAAGCTGCTAAACACAGGTGGTTCTGTAAAAAAGAAGAACTTCTCATGAATTTGGGCTATTTAATTTCATTGAATAAAAGATTGTATAATTTCTTTGTTTTTAAATTAGAAGAAAGATTTAAGATACTAAAATGAGTAAGCATGTCAAGCATTAGCACTATTGAGGAAGAACCCCAGAGAGGTCATTGACCTTTCCAAGGCAATCAGCAGATGGGTGGAGAACCCCTATAGATCCTAGAGGTCACGAATAAGCAGGTCAACATTCTGTCTACTCCACCTTACTAATTTCTCTTGCACTACAAAGACATATGAAACTTGCAAGCCAACAAATGCACTAATAAATGTGATTTCCATAAAGTATGGAATTCTCACTTCAGGGAATTATGAATATATTTTACAACAGAGATATCTGGAAATCACCACATTTAAGTCTTTCATTTCAGCAAATGATTCTTGCAATCATTGCCTTACAAGATAACAGACTTGAGCTTGACAAAAGTGCTGGAAAATAGCAGCAGAAAATATCAGCACTATTTGCACCAAGGCAGAGTCAGTCATATTTTTTTTTTAAAGAATCAATTTTATTCAGTTTTTCATGTGGCTTTCGTTGCTCCGACACTTCATTGCATATGTGGTGCTGGGGTTTGAACTCATGTACTCGTGCATGCTGGGCAAGTGCTGTAACCACTGAGCAACTGTTCCAGCCCCAGTCAGTCATATTTTTAAAGGAATTGATTCATTATCCCTTTTTGAAATTTAATGTTAAACCCTATATTGCTAGCACACTGCATATATATAATACATATTCCACGTTGGTATGCTACAGGTTACAGTAAGGGGAATAACATATTTGGAAGTTGCTCGAAGGCAAAAAACTAATTTAATGTGCCTATTTACTTTTTGTGTGTACATTTTTTGAATCATCAAATTTGATGTTTGGCCAGTCCACTGTGGCACTGGAATAACAAGAAAAATATTTCAAAATGCCTTGCTACGCATAAGCAAAGCTTAGGAAGATATACCATCTATAAAGGGAAATAATACCAGCTTAGGAAAATAGTGTAATCTGAAATGGAAACCAAAATAGCAATAAAGAATGAAGAACTATAATGAGCAGGGGAGAAAAAGGTGTCAATGGAGGAGGAACATAAGGATGAGATTGCTACCTTTTACTATGACCTTGGTACTGCAGCTTGTGCTGCCAGCAGGATTCTGAGCCTCACAAATAAAATCTCCACTATCCTCAGTTCCAAGACTGTTCATCTGTATGACGGCCACCGAGTCAATGAAAGTCATTCGGTATTTATCACTGGCTGGGAGTTCATGTTCATTCCTGTACCACACAACTCTGATTTCTGGAGATCCAGTGATCTTGCATTCAAGCCGTGCAGAGTCTCCTGCTTTCACTATTTTGGTTGCTTCTAATTTCTTGACAAACTTTGGTGGTTCTAGAGAGTCAGGAAAGAGGAGATTATGAGGAAAGGAAAATGAATAACAGAAGGTAATATGCAGGAATGAAACAAGATCAACATCTGGCAAATACAGTTTACTGTGTTAGAAAGACACATTAACAGTACAGAAAGAACCACAGCCATGGGTCAGACAGAAACATAAAACAATCAAACTTGCACACCTGTCACAAGCAACACTGTAGTACAAGAGTCACTACCAACATCGTTGGTAACTTGGCAAGTATATTGTCCAGTCTTGGAAGCATCCACTGAGTAGAGATTTAAGAAGCTGGTTGAACCTTCCAAGCCAATGAAACATTTAGGTCCAGAGGCAAGTTCCACGTCATCCTTAAACCATTTTATTTTAAACGGTGGTGTTCCTTTTAGTACTGCCTTAAATTCCACTGTAGAATCAGGTATGGCTTGTTGTCGTTCAGGTTTCACTAAGAAGCTTGGTGGTTCTATAGATTTTAAGAAAGACATTTTAATTATATTCCTTGTAGCTGAATTATTTTGACAGTATATGTACATATAAGAAAACACTCTTGAAAAGAGGTTATAGTTGACTATTTCTTGAACTCAATGAATACATATCTAAAGAGACAGAATTCTTATGACTTTAACTCTAAAGGACACAAGGATAAGAGTGATATATTCTAAAAGCATTCAGAAAGAAGGATCAGGACGAGATAAAGAAATTCTAACCTTTCACAGTTAAGATGCCACTGCATGCATCATCTCCTGCGACATTTGACACTTTGCATGTGTAATTTGCGGTGTCTTCTAATTCCAGATTATTAACTTCCAGAGACACAGTGTTCTCATGACATAGAAGTCTGTATTTTGCACTTGTAGATATTTCTTTTCCATCTTTAAACCACTGAGCACTAATAGGAAGTGAACCAGAAACCTTGCATTCCATGTGAATAGAAGAGCCCAAAACTTTATCCATTTTGGTCAATTTCTTGGTGAAGGATGGAGGAATGTTTTGATCTGTTCAATGCAAATAGCAAAACATATCCATTAATCTGTTGCTTTTTGCTCACAAAGAGCATCATATAAGTAAGGGATGCTGACTAGGGCAGATACACACCTAGCACTCTGAGGTAGGCATCACAGCTACTGCTTCCAAAGTCATTTTCCACCTTGAAAGTGTACTGACCACTGTCTTGCTTCATTACTGACTGAATCCTAAAACTGGCAACATTGTTTTCCAAACTCATTGAAAAATATCTACTGGGTACAATTTGTTTCCCATCTTTAAGCCATTTCACTTTCAGTTCTGGTGTTCCGGCCACAACACACTCCAAGGTCACTGGGTCTTTCTCAGTGACATCAACGGATTTCGCTTTCTCAATGATTTGAGCAGGTTCTGTAGCGAGAATGAAAATAGGGACGAGTTACAGTGAAGACTAAGGTGTGCTTCTGGACTGTCTGTAGACTAGAGTCGGAAGAGGATGGCGTACAAACCTTGTACTAAAAGGAAAGCGTAACAGCGCTCAGCTCCTGACTCATTCTTGGCTTGACATGTGTACCTTCCACTGTGACTGTTATCCACGCTTCTGATTTGAAGTGTAGCCACATTGTTCACAAAGGAGATGTGAACATTGTCATCTTCATCAAGAATCTGATCATCCTTTAGCCAGGTCACAGAAATGGGGGGAGAGCCTGCCACGGTACCCTGAAAAGTGGCAGAGCTCTTCAAGACTGTGGTGACATTTTCTATCTTCTTGATGAATGATGGTGGTTCTGTGATCAAACAACAGAGTGTGAAAAAAAGAGGTGTATTTTAACTCCTACTCACCATCATGAAATGAAAGAGCACTTAGCATTTTATTTGGTAGCCTGCTTCTGATAAATAACTGACCTTTCAGGGCAACTCTGGTACTGCAGGAGCAGCTGCCACCCTCATTGGATATAATGCACTGATATTCACCAGTGTCTGAAGGGTCACACTTGGTTATATGGAGGTTAAACACAGACACTCTGTCAGTCAGGGTGTATTTTTTGCCACTTCGAATTTCTTTGTTATTCTTCAGCCAAGTGACTTCAAATGGAGATGTTCCTGTCACTTCGCACTCCAGCTCCACGTCACTATCTTTCACTACTTCCACAGGCTTCAGCTCCCTGATAAAGGTGGGGGGTTCTGAAGATTCGAAAGGAAGATAGAGAGCAGCTTACTCAAAAGAAGTCTGGGCCCCCCCAGGCAGTACAGCCAAAATGCAAAGCAGATTCTAATAACCAACCTTTCACTTTTAATTCAATGCTGCAGCTTGCTGTGCCTGCATCGTTTCGCGCTTCACAGACATAAGTCCCACTGTTTTCTACCCTGGCCCCAGAAATCTGGAAAGTGGCTAAGCCCTCCACGAAGGAAATGCCATGCTTCCTAATGTCTGTTATTTCGTTCCCATCCAGATACCAAGAGACTCTGATTTCCGGAGTGCCTGTGATTTGGCATTCAAATGTTGTTGATTGTCCATTCCTCAGCACTAATACTGGACTGGGCTTCTTAATGAATTGAGGAGGTTCTAAAGATGAAAGGAAAGTATGATGTTGACCCTTTCTAAAACACAAAGTTCAACAAGCAAAATTGTTTTTAATAAATCTCTTCCCTCCCACAAGAAAATCCAAACAAGAAAATAAGGTGATAGAGAGACCAGACCTTTTACAAAAAGAGTGGCTTTGCTCGTTGCTGTGCCAACATCATTGCTTAGTTGGCAAATGTAGGTCCCTGAGTCAGCAGCTTTGGCTGAAAAGAGTTCTAGAATGGTGGAGGTGTCGTCCTTCCAAACAGAGCGAGATGCCCCTGAGTGCAACTCTTTGTTGTCTTTAAACCACTTTATGGTCATGGGTGCAGTGCCCCCCACAAGGGCCTTTAATTGGACCCTGGTACTGGGGTTGACATCTTGTGATTGTGGCTTTTCCACAAAGTAAGGAGGTTCTGGGGTGGAAGAAAAAGAAGCAAAAGGAGAGGGGAAGATTTATTTTAGAACTGTGCAATAAAGATAAGAATTAAGAAATGAATGAGCAATAAGTTCTTGAAAAAAAATGCCAACCTTTGACCATCAGATGACCACTGCACTGGTTGTGTCCTGCTTTATTGGTGGCAGAACAAGTGTAAGTCCCACTGTCTGAACCTTCCAGCTGACTGATTTCCAAGAAGGCTGTATTGTCATGAAAAGAGAATTTGTATTTTTCACTAGCTGATATTTCCTGGTCATCTTTGAACCACTGGATGCTTATAGGATGTGACCCAGCCACTATACATTCTAAGTCAATAAAAGACCCTTTAACGCTGTCCATTTTCTTCAGCTTTTTGGTGAATGAAGGAGGTATGATAAGATCTATCCAATACAAAAGAAAAAAAAAGGTTAGGTTAATCTACCAATTTGTTTTTTTTTTTTTTTCTGTTAAATTGTAAGAGAGGAAGGAGCACAGAAATGCCCGGGTCTCTGTAGAAAAGCAATACCAACCTAATACATTAATTCTAGCCTTGCAACTGCTTCTCCCAACATCATTTTGGACCTCAAAAGTATATTCTCCACTATCTTTCTTTTCTGTAGAAATAATCTTCAGTATTGACACTGTGTCAGTGACGCTGATTTTATACTTTGGACCCAGGGTCAGTTCTTGGCCATCTTTAAACCATTTGGCCGTAATCTCCTTAGTCCCTGAAAATTTAACTTGCAGAGTGGCTGGGTCTCCTTGGGTGACATCTATGGACACAGCCTCCTCGGTGATGGTTGCAGGTTCTGCAGAAAACAAAGGGATAGATGTGGGCTGTGAACTGCTCTGCTGAAATGCTTGCATCTACATTTCTTCCTCCAACCTGCGGCAAACTCTCTGAACCAACCTTTCACTGAGAGTAACGCAGAGCATCTTTGTATTCCGGCGTCATTTTTGGCCTGACAGACATATTTTCCATCATGCTTCACTTCGATGCCACTGAGGTACAGACTGGCCACATTGTTCTCAAAGGTCATTCTTACATTATCATCTTCAGTGACTTCATCATTGTCTTTTAACCAAGTCACCGTGATCGGCAAGGAGCCCTTCAGAGTGGCCTGGAAGGCAGCTGTGCCCCCTCGGAGGGAGCTGGTACTTTCAATCTTCTTTACAAAGGATGGGGGTTCTAACAGAAGAAGGAATTGTCAATCAATACTGGCTTTATGGAAAAACTGGACTTTAATTTTCCTCTTAAGAACTGACTCTCCAGGAGAGTTAGTCCATTATTTGAACTGACACTAACCTCTTAAAGTCACCCTGGCACTGCAGGTGCTACTGCCCACCTCGTTGGTCACCCGACACTGGTATTCACCAGCATCTGCAGCTACAAACTTGAGGATCTGTAGGCTAACAAGCTGCTCCTGAATGAAGGTTTTATACTTTCTACCACTTCGCAAGACTGTGTTGTCTCTGAACCAGGTGATCTCAAAGGGAGGTGTGCCTGCCACTTCGGCCAACAACATGACATCATACTCCTTCAACACCTCAATCGGCTTAAACTCCTTGGTAAAGTAAGGTGACTCTACAGTAGAAAAGGAATGATGTGAGTTAACAGGGCAGGGATCTGCACTATGAGCCACAACTTCAGAAACTCAGGGACAGAGCGAACACAAACCTTTGACTATTACGATACTACTGCAGTGGTCACTGCCAGCCTCATTTTGAGCTTCACACATATATTCACCACTGTCTTCAACAGCAACCTCTGTAAGCCTTAGAATTGCGGTGGACTCCACAAAAGACATTTTGTGTTTGTTGCTCTCCTTAATTTCTCTATCATTTGCAAACCACGTTATTTTAATCGGAGGAGTACCAGTTACTTTGCAGACCAGCTGGGTGGCATCTCCCTTCTTTAACAACTGTGAAGGTTCTAACTTTTCAACAAATGTGGCAGGTCCTATGGGAGGCAGGAAGTTATTAAGAAACATGAGAAAGAGGAAAGAATTAACATAACAAAGGTAGCACAAGGATGTCAAGAAAAGATGGGCAAACCTTTTACAAACAAGTTTGCGCTGCATTCCACGCTTCCAGCCACGTTGCTGACTTTGCATGTGTATGTGCCTGAATCAGAGGTTTTCACTGCATAGAGTTCCAGGGAACTCTCTAAGGCTTCTCTGGTAATATAGCAGCTTCCACCAGAAACCAGCTCTTTGTCACCCTTGAACCATCTGATGGTGAGAGGAGTAGATCCTTGGAAAGCGCTCTTCAGGCAAACTGCTGAACCGGGCAGAACGTCCCGGGATCCTGGCTTAGTTACAAAACTGGGTGGTTCTGAAGAAGAGGTATAAGAAAGAATTTTAAAGAGTTAAGAGATGGGATTTAAG
This sequence comes from Aplodontia rufa, assembly GCA_004027875.1. Lineage (NCBI taxonomy): Eukaryota > Metazoa > Chordata > Mammalia > Rodentia > Aplodontiidae > Aplodontia > Aplodontia rufa. Next base: position 185,141 of record PVKS010000191.1, read on the forward strand.
GGAAGAAGACTTAATTTGAACATAATCTATAGCATGAATGAAATGCAAAGACTCCAGCCAACCTTGCACAATCAGGGCTCCGCTGGTATCTTTGCTTCCCACGGAATTTGTAGCTCGACAAGTGAAATTTCCTGCATCATTCATGTCTACTCTGCTGATCTCCAAAGAGGCTGTGCCTTCCACAAATGCTATTCTGTATCTGTCAGAGGAGGCTAATTCTTTACCATCCTTAAACCAGGACACCCTCATGGGGAGGGAGCCAGCGATTTTGCAGTCCAGCCTGCAGGAACCGCTAAGGATGCTGTCCACATTGCGCAAGGGTTTGGTAAAGAATGGAGCAATGTCTCGATCTGTTGGTGGCATAAGGACAAAAGGATCAATGTAGAAAAGTGCTTGTTGGTTAATTTTTGGCCATTTGTTGGGTTTTAAAGAAATGTATAGCATAGTTTCCTAAAAATACTGACCTAGTACTGTGAATGTTGTCTCGCAGGAGCTGCTGCCCACTTCATTGGAAATCTCAAACGTGTACTGGCCACTGTCATGCAGTTCAGCCGAATAAAATTTGAGTTGGGCAACATTGTTTTTAAAACTTATTCGGTACTTTTTACTAGCAACCAAAGGTCTCCCATCTTTGTACCATTTGGGCTTGAGTTCTGGGGTGCCTGTGACGGTGTATTCCAGTGTGGCTGGGTCTCCTGCTGTCACCTGGATCAGTTCTGCTCGCTCAATGATTTTGGCAGGCTCTACAATGGTATTAAAAGTTAGGATTCCTAAGCGTGAATGAGGGTTTCACTTTAAATGGAAAGAATAACGCAATGTTAAAAATGGTCCGACACGAACCTTTAACTATTAGCTCCCCAACAGATGTTTGGCTTCCAGCTTCATTTTCAGCCAGGCATGTGTATTTGCCACCAAAACTGATCTGAACGTCAGGGATAACTAAGACTGCAACACCATTGGAAAAACTCATTTTGATTTTTCCATCTTCTTTAATGACCTCTTGTCCTTTCATCCATGTGACAGAAATGGGTTCCGACCCTCTCACAGCAGCTTGTAAGGTAACGGTTTGTCCTGCTAGTGCCGTAAAATCATCTACTTTCTTGACAAAGGTTGGTGGTTCTAGTTAAAGACAGCATACAACACTCATCAATTTCCAAACACTCCCAACACCATCTGTGTTTAAGAGCTTCATCTAGATTACATTTATCTTTTCCAATGCTGCTATTTCAGTGTTGGTTAATTAGAAGATGAAAGATAATTCAAGAAGAATTAATAATCTCATTCAAGAGACAGAAGCATAGAAGATAAATTTTATCAGCTGAAAAAAAGTGGCACATTATGCATTTCCTTTTGTTATCAGATAATAAATATTTACACTAATATCTGGATAAAGATGGAGTGAGAGCCTCTGACTTTGTTCCCCAGGCCCCAGGTGAAACCAAACCAAAATAAAGTTTAAAGCATAGGCCAAGAGAAGAAAGTAGTGGTTTTCTTTCCGTGGGTTAAGAAGCTATTTGGACAATGTCTTAGATACCTGTTTTTCACACACTGACCTTTTAGTAAGTGTGTTGCGCTGCAGCCGCATTTCCCGACTTCGTTAGCAACCACACATTCATATTCACCAACATCCGCACTATTGAAAGAAAAGATTTCCAGGGACACCAGAGACTTCTGAGAAAACAGCCTGTATTTTTTACTACTTCGAATTTGCTTCTTATCTTTAAACCAGCTAATTTCAAATGGTCCTGTGCCAGAGATCTCACACTGAAGCAGGGCATTTGTTCCTCGCACTATGTCTGCAGGCTCAAGAGTTTTGATGAAAGAAGGAGGTTCTACAAAAGCACGAGAGCATCGTATGAGTAAGGCATCACAAGCGACTGACAAGGAAATTTTCTCACAGAAAAATAAGGGACTATAATGTGACACACGAACCTTTGATAACTATCTCAGTACTGCAGCTATCACTGCCAACATCATTCACTGCTTCGCACGAGTAACTCCCACTGTCTTCAACTTTGACATCCGTAATATCGAGGATCGCCTCAGAATTGACAAAAGACATTCGGATTGTGTTACTTTCACTAAGCTCTTTGTTGTTTTTAAACCAAGTCACCTGGATCACAGGTGAGCCTTTCAGCTTGCAGTGGAGACGTGCGGATTCACCTGGCAGCATTAAATAAGAAGGATCCACCTTCTTCACAAAGGATGGTGGCTCTACATGAAGTGTACAAAAGAGAAAAAGGAAAAGACATCTGAAGCTGAGCTCCACAAAAGAAAAGCAAACGCAGACAACAAAAAGACACAACACGCAGAAAATATCGTCATGGAATTTCTCAAAAAGCACTGGTGCAATCCATCACATTTCTTCGTTTTAAAACATTTTCCCAGTCTCTGTACTAAAAAAGAAAACAAAAATACAAACAAACAAGCAAACAACCCCCCCAAACCCAACATACTTTACAACATGTAATTTTATAAAAGATAATTAAGAATTTCTGTACACAACTTTCTTAGAAGTTTTAAGCAAGCGTTGTTAATGGCAGACAATCTTAACAGAATAAAAGTAAGAGGATTCAGAAGATTGAAAAATTAAAATCAAATAAGGCTAGGACTTTCACACACCCAAGCATTTGCTGAATGTAATTATTTTAATGCAATATGTGCAGAATGTATAGTTTGTCAACAATGCCACCACAGAGGCCTTTTACAGAAGGAAGGAAAAGAACTCTTACCTCTGACAGTCACTGTTGATGAAGAGGAGCTGCTCCCAGCCTCATTGGAAGCTGTGCACACGTAGTTTCCAGAATCTTTTAGTTTGGCCAGAGGAATCTCAAGTGATGCTATTTTATCTTCAAAATAGATCTTATAATCTTTCCCAGGGGGAAGTCTTTGCCCATCTTTGCTCCATGTAACTGTGACTTTCCTGTCTTCATCTACCTGGCACTCGAGGTGGACCTTCTTATTTATAGCTGACTGAATGGGCTCTAACTCTTTAATGAAATGTGGTTTGTCAATTATGATTAACTCTGCTTGGCAGATGTCTGCTCCAAATTTGTTAGAAGCCTTACAAGAGTAGACTCCTCTGTCTTGAATGGTAAGATTCGAGAGTTCTAAGCTGTGTTTGTTTTCTGCATCTGAAATCTTGCAGTTGGGTGAAGGTAGGAGGGCAGCACCATCCTTTTGCCAAATGGTTTCGATCACAGGAGTCCCTGTCACTGTGCAGAGGAACTTGGCGGCTTTACCCACAAAAGTCGTAAGGGACTTGGGTCTGGAGAGAAAGGTTGGTGGGTATGCCTCTGCAAAAGAAATTTTTCCAGCATTACATGTAGTCCCCTCCAAAACTCTTATATGTTCCAAGACAGAGAAAAGATAAGTTATATCTTTAGATAGACATGAGACACAATTTAAAATAAAGTAACATGGTACTCAGACCAAAAGATCTGTCAAAGAAAAATGAGAAACAATGTCATTGTGGAGAAGCGAGACATCACTTTCATTGTCTATCAAAGGAAAGAATGAATGTTCCTATATGAAGCAACATTGCTAAAACTTTGTAGCTGATTAATAGTTTGAATTATTTGATAAACAATTCAGCTGATACTTTGATTCTGCAAATTAGAAGACTATGTAAAAAAGATAAAGAAAAATGTGTTCAACTCTTCTAAAGAGTAGGGATATTAACTGATAAGAACATTGAAGTAGCTTTGTAAAGTCTTTCTAACCCACACGTTAAATGCCAGGAAACCCTTAAATGGCCTCTCTCTGAATGCATACCCTAAGCCATTTTAAACCTGTTAAAATATTCAATAGCACTAATTTCCCATTTCTATTCTGCATTGAAGTAAGGCTTTAGGAAACTCCATTTTTTAAAAAAGTCCTCCTCTTTGTCCCTTCCTGGTACTATATGAAGCTTAGAAGCCGTCCCATTGGTCTAATCTGGGTAAAGAAGCATCCATAAGTGTCATTATGAATAGTGCCACCTCCTTGGTTAAATGGAAACCACAAAGTGAAAACCTCTGACTGGGTCACTATGCAAGTTGGTTGTCTTAGAATCCCAGAGATTTTCTGATATGTAAAAAGGTCGCAGACAAGAAGTTCAAAGAACCTTGACATTTTCATACCAAAGAGATGTATGTGCTGCATTTGCCCCTCCCCTAGATGCTGTCACTGAAAAAGACCCAGGGACGACTCCCCAGGGCATGGCTTGACAGCGCTGCTACCCCACCCTCAAACCATAGCTTATACTTACATTTTCTTTTGAAAGGAAGAAAGTAAAAGAACAAGAGAGAGAGAGGAGAGGAAAAACAAGCCACTGATTTTTTTTTTTTTGACTAATGGGGGAATTCAGGCATTAAGTAAGTATTAATTAACACTTTGAGGGTCAGTTAGGAGACTAAGAACACAATATTTATGTAGTTGCCCTTATTTTTAAAGTAGGAGTAAAGCTTGGAGTGAGAAGGGCGAGAAGGGTGTGAGTCTTTTATTGGACCCCTGTCTTACATTAGGATTTTTAAAATTTTAGTCTTTTATGCTGGTATTTTTCAGTTTGTGATCCTGTTCTTCATTGGTTGTTTGATTCCTAACTATTAAGTACTTGAGACCATTTACTTTTTGTTAGCACTATTCTGTCCTCAAGTATTTCATATTAAGGATCAAGCCAAGCTCATTTGATGACTTAACATTGTTTTCAAGTAATAAGCTATTTTTCCCTTTGTCAGCTGATAGATGACTGTAAGTAATGGTCTTTTTCACAGTGGCTTTAGCCACCAGGTCACCATCTTGTTCTCATTTTTTCCAGCTGCTAGCTCTTCCCACACCTGTGTAGAGAGAAATGATATGAGAAGAGGTGACAACATCCATCTCACTATTGGGCATTTACCTGTCACAGTCAGTGTGGCTGTGCAGCTGACACTGCCGTACTCATTGGAAGCTTTGCAGGTGTACTCGCCACAGTCCACAACCTGTGTTCTCAGGATTTCCAGGCTGGAGACGTAATTTGAAGATCGAATAGAACACTTGTCACTTTCATAAATTTCTCTGCCTGCTTTGAACCACTGGAACCGGACGTTGGGGGCACTTTGGATCTCGCAGGTGAATTTAGCTAGGTGGCCCAAAGCTACTTCCAGGGGTTCAATTCTCCTCTTGATCACTGGGGCAGCTGCAAAAGGAAGCAGAGTCCATTAGCATGGCTCCTTATCAGGCACACCGCTTTGTTCTTTCCTTCCAACTTTTGTTGCTGTTAATGAAGTAAAACAGTGGATATTGGTGAGACGGACTGCAGCAGTCTAAGACAAGTGACTGGAAAATGAGAAAGATCAGTGAAGGCAAAAGGAGACAATAAACAGCTCTCAATATATTCATTACTTTGCAGTGACTTGTGAAAAAAATTATTAAAATGTGATGCTATTGGCTTACATGCATAACAACATGATATATTCTTTAAATATACCATGCTTGCTAGGAACATTGAAACTAATGTGAAAAAACATGACATATTAAGTTAAGTGATGAAGCAAAACAAAAGCAGAAAGAAAAGAAATAGAAACATTAAACACAAATGGGCAACTAATCATGGTTATTTTGAATTTAGGAATAAGATTGGTCATTTCAGAAATGGCTAGATATTCACTCATAGCTTTTTGTACATATTGTTAAAGTATTTTCATATAAAACTCAACTATATATAAACATATTTATTGCTATTATGAAACATGAAAATATGTTCTTTTTGAATAAGTAGTACTGTAGTTATGATAACAGGCCACTCGACAAGGCAGCGCAGTAAACATGAGCCAATAACCATGATTATGTCTGCCATTTCTTACTCTAAATAGCTGGCATCCTGCAAGTGGCTGTAAGTGAAAATTCAGTGACAAAACCTAAATCATGACAATCCAGTGGGTATTAGAGTTGAATCCATTTAATCCTTAAAACCCAACCTCTTTTTACTACAGTGAGTTTTGCTGAAGTGGCTGTTTTTCCGTTGTCATTCGAGGCCTCGCAGATGTACTCCCCTTGGTGGTCATCTGCGTTTACTGTGTCGATTACCAGCGTGTAGGTACTTTGATCTTGTAAACACTTGAACTCTTTATCTGAAGGCACCAGTTTACCCTCAAAATACCAGTTCACCTCTTTAGCATTTGTTATGGAGGATGTGAGGGAAATGACATCACCCTCCTCAGAAGAGGTGTCCTTTAAGGGTGTCTGCACAACAGGGCGGTCCTTGTTCAGTAAGCTACCCTCGGTTTCTCGTATCTTCACTACACTAGCCTCCTCAGTATGGCTTTCGGAGGTTTTCTCTTTTTCCTCTGGGGGTTTCAGAATCTCACCCTGTGTTTCATCAGAGATGGCAGCTGAAGCTATCTCTTCAGTGGCAGCTGCAGCATGCACATCTTTGACCTGACTCTCCACCTTAATACAACTGACCTCTTCTGTGGACACGAGGCATTCAGATTCGACTTCAGTAATTGCTGCAACATTCTGCAGATCTGAAAAAGAATCCACATCTTCCCGTACATCTGCTGTGGTTCCTTTCTGAATTCTAGGATCCTCAGCCATTAAGATGTTTATCTCTTCACAGATGATGGAGCACAGGGCATCCTTAAGTTCAGTTTTCAGGTTAGCCCTCTGAGGATCAATACCTTCAATGGTGATGGTTACTTCTTCTGTTAGGGACTTCACTGAAGTAATAAGGTAAGTGCACGTAATGCATTTGGGTTCTTGGGTAAAGTGGATGGCCTTGACTTCTACCTTTTCAATGCTTCTTAACCACTCAGAGAAAAGACTGGGCTGCTCAATTGTCACTGTTGCTTGCAAAGCCCTGCGGATCTGAGTCTTCAGGTGTGATTGCTGCTCTTCTGGGAGAGCAGAGAGCAAGCTTTCCTTAGAAAGAATGTCATGACCCTGCACCTCCTGCACCCCCTTGATTGCCACAGGCTCTGTTTTACACTCAGTGGTTTGGTTCAGGGACGCTGCTGTGCTGTCAGAATGCTCTTCCTTGAGCAGGACCTGCTTTTCCTCAAGTGCTAGGGGAAACCTTACGGACTTGCCTTCCTCGGTCCTGACTGCAAAATCTTGCCCTGCACTTTCTAGTTGATCTGCAATTTCCATCAATATTTTGTTTTCTTCTGTGCGTGTGTGTTCTGAAGGGACCAGGGGCTCATAGTTCACCTCAGAAATCACAACATCGGGACCCTCAAAACTTTCCGTATGTCCCTCAGCTAAGCTCTGACTCAGGATGAGGGCACTTTGTGCCTCTTGCTTTTGAAGAGCCATTCTTGGCTCTTTGTCAACTTCAGATACCATGTCTTCTTTTGATAAAAGTATTTCTTCCACCACAGAGGATGTCTGTGAATGTGTTGGAGATTCTGTTGAAGGCTGTGGATGATGCCTTTCAGGTTCACCTAATAAGGTCGCCAGAGGCTCAACTGTTAATGAAGTACTTTGTTCTATGGACAAGACACTTGGGAAGATTTTTTCTGACTCTTGAAACACTAGAGTATCTTCTTTGTGAAGGGTTTTCTGGGACTGGACAATCTGCAGCTGTAAACCAGTAGGTGGTTCCTTGATAGGTTGCTTGTGTGTAGTCCCCTCAATGGACGGAAGTATCCTGGTGCTTTCGGGAGTGGGCATGTCCTGCCCCGACATGACTATGGATTCCACTTGCTGAGCTTCTAAAGTAACTTGGCTGCTCAGTTCACTGGTTTTAACAATATGCCCATAGGAAAACTGCTGTTTTTCTTCAGCAATTAAAGTAGCTTTCAAAATGGTGCCCTTCACAAAAGTTGCAATTTCCTGCTCTGAGTTGAATGTTTCTGGAAACCCATCAGGAGCCTTTGGTGTGGCGTTTGCTTTGCAGGGGGCATCTGTCGTATCCGTGTCCTGAAGAAGCACCAGCAGCTCTGCAGCACAGGTGGACTCACCCCACACATTCTCTGCTTTACACACGTAGAGTCCGCTGTCTTCCCTCTGAGGGTCATTGACAATGAACTTCCCAGACCCATCAGGATTGTGGATGATGGTGTAATAAACACTGGTGCAAAGCTGCTTGTTTTCTTTGAACCATAAAACAGTGGGGGCAGGCTCTCCACACACTATGTAATCAAAGATGGCAGGGAGTCCAGGAGCACAGTGAATTGGTTTTAACTCCTTGAGGAAGTAAGGAGGACAAGGACCTTCAAGCTTATCCAGAGATTTCTCCACTGCTGATTCTGTCTCTGTCTCCTTGTGGCCTTCTCCATTGGAATAAATTTTTAGGTAGGCGCTACAGACTGCCTTTCCATTCTCATTGCTGGCCACACATGTATATTCTCCCTCATCCTCAATTTTGGTGAACAGAATGATCAGGCTATGATCATCACCATCAAAAACAAATTTGTAGTCAGTGGAAGGGGTTAACATCACCCCATTAAAGAACCACTGAATTTTAGGTTTGGGAATACCAATAGCAGTAACAGACAATTTAGCTACATCTCCAATGCTTATTTCAGCATTTGACACTTCTTTGATGAAACTTGGGACACTGCCTTCCTTTGTGATATCAAATTTAGTTGAATGAACTGGAGGTTCAGACAAAAGTTCAAGTGTTTCTTTCATATTAGATAACTGGAGGTCAGAACTATAGGTTTGAAGTCCTTCTTCCTCAGCAGCCAAAAAACTAGAAAGCTCTGTATGGAGAAAAGTGATTATTATTTTCTTATAAAATTTTATTTAACAAAAAACAGTCAGAGAATTAGGCACCAACTGATAGCCTTCTGTTTTTTTTCCTGTAATCATTTAATTGTTCTGACATGAATTTATAAAAAAAAAAGCATATACCTAAAAGTTTTCTCAGTTTATATAAAGATTATACAATTATCATTAATTTACAAAAGCAAACTTTGATCCCTTCTTTGTTGGAGTTTATAAATCTGAAAGATGTTTTTACAAGTTTTCTTTGGGACGTAATTCCAGTACTAAAGTTTGAAAAATTGCTTGCTAGATATTTGTTTGTTTTAGAGAGAAGAACAGTGTGTGTGTGTGTGTGTGTGTGTGAAAGAGAGAGAGAGAGAGAGAGAGAGAGAGAATCAATTTTTATTGAGTTTTTCACATGGCTTTCGTTGCTCTGACACTTAGTTGTGCACGTGGGTTGCTGGGGTTTGAACCCATGTACTTGCGCATGCCAGGCAAGTGCTATAACCACCGAGCAACTGCTCCAGCCCTGCTAGCTAGGTATTTGTAACAAAAGAATCCAGGATAATTTAAAACAACTTCTAAAACATATATTCTAGATAAAAATATCTAGAATTGCTCATTATATGTAGGACTTTCTTCAGTTTAAAAATGATCTTTTGGGCTGGGGATATAACTCAGTGGTAGAGCACTTGCCTAGCACGTGTGCGGTCATGGGTTCAATCTCCAGTACAGCAAAAAATAAAACAAAAAGAAAATAAAAATGATCTTCATTGTTAAAGACTGATTATATCTAAAGAAAATATACACATTTTAGATACTTTATCTAAAATGAAATCATTATAAAAATGCTTAATTTGAATTTCTAAAAGACAGGTCTTCTTTTGCTTATGTAAATTGCCATATCCAATCAACAAAGCTTTTGTAAATAAGATGTTAGTCAAGAAAATAGAAGAATCATAAATAAGAGAAAATGACTCCAAAATTAGAAATCTGATCATACTTTATTGTGTGAAAAAAACCTATACAATGTTATTGAACAGGAAACAGTGAATAATAGATACACTCTAAGCAGTACCCTGTATGACAGAATGAAAGACATGTAATTTGATAACATGAAATTCAATTTTTCATTAAAACTGTATGTATGTAGAACAGCCCTGTTCCTAGCAGTTTTACTGCCTTAAATTTTTTTATTAATTATTAGTTCACTTCATTAGCATGGAATGGAACACCCTTGTGCCCTAATTACTTTCTGTTCTAGTATACAGCATTAGAAGACAGGACTCACGACTCTTGACTGTAAATCCATGGGTAAAACTTGCCTATAGCATATAGAATCATACTCAGCTATTATTGCATTTAGTAAGCCATATAGCATTGACTAATTTCATATACTAAGAGTGGCCACTTATGCTTACATTTGATCTGTATTACTCATGTTAGACTTGCCTTCACTTGAACTTCCAAATGTCTATGAAAGAAATGAATATGAATATAATTAAAATACTCTGACTCCTAATATATTGAATTAGTTTCAAAGATTTTTCCTTACTTCAAAATACGATGCATTAACCATAAAAAGATAGGTAAATGAAATTCAAATGTTCTGAAATGTGAAAAATATAGTCAAAAGAACATGAAGCAGTAGCAGCTAATTATTATATCTAAATTCAACTCTGTATAATACAATGAATTCTTTCTCCAGCATCAGGGAAATTAGTATTTCAGGCTTTTAAGTTATGTATCATTGAGTCAGAAAATAAAAAATTTCCTTTAATTATCTACAACAATTAATAAGTAAGCCAAGTGTGGGCAAGGCTTATTTTTCTTTCCTTAGTCATTGTTATTCCACATAGTCTCAAGTTCAGTGCATTTGAGACTAAAAGAATTCTAATGAGCAAAATCAAATAAAGCCCTCTTTTTTAATGTGGATAAAAGTATATTTTTCAACTCTTCCTGAAAAGCCAGGAAGACATCAAAATATTTCTATCTTTTCCTTCCTCTCTTCCCTCTGTCCTCTTCTTTTCCAAAAAACAGGTTTTAAACTGTTGCTATGCTATCAGTGTTTGGCTAAAGTGCTCTTATCATGTTTCTTATTACCTGAATTTCTAATTTTAAGGGATAGTATGTGGCTAAAGGTAGAATAGAACCTTCAATTCCTAAACTATAGAATTAGTTTTATTTAAGGGATTTGTGATGTGATTATAATTATTATCAAAGATACTAAGTGCCTGAGGATGAGGAAGTGGCTCAGTGGTAGAGTGCTTGCCTGGCCTGTGCGAGGTCCAATGTTTGATCCTCAGCACTACATACACAAATAAATAAAAGAAAACCAAAAACCAGAAAAATATTCGCTCTCTTAAAAAAAAATAGTGTGTATTCACTAATTGAACTAACAAGTGAGTGTTCCACTGTGCTGTGTGTACCTCCAGATGAGTTATGGCCACTCAGAACAAATGCGTTTAGAAGTCTGGACAGAGGCAGTGCAGGGGAAGCCTGACTTCTCCGCCTATTTTCTGACTATTCTTCCAATTGCTTTTAATTTGTACAGCTGTTAGGGAATTCCCATTGTAGGAATAAAAAATTAATAACTGAAAGAAACATAATAAGCATAATTGGATATTTAAATTAAATGGTTTATGTTTAAATTAAAATTAGCATGTTTAATACAATCATGATACTTAAATATTGCCTATTGCAGGTGATAAATATAGCTGCGAGGTAATGGCAAGTCATTTAAGAATTAGAGAGAGGTTATATTCATAATTTCATTATCATAATAATTTGTCTTATCTGTTACAAAACTAAAACTCATTCTAAATTATATTAACAGTAGTTATCACTAGAATGATAATGAATCTTATTGTTGAATATGACTTCTGGCATCTTTTGGTCTAATTCATTTTTAGATAAGAAAACTGAATTTCTTTATATTTATTAAATTATATATGAGATTTAGGTTCATAGAATGTTGAGGACTTTGAAATTTATTATAATTTCAATTTTGCAAAAAAAAATTTAGAAATATATAAACAACTTAATAAAATTGGAATGCTTATTAATTTCTAATTTTAAAGATAAAGTTCAGTAAAAATATTATTTACATATACTAAAATACTAATTATGATATTGTTTCAATTATAAAAATGCCCTTTCTTTTTTTTCCCCCTAATTTTAAAGATTCCAAAATTGAAATACAGTTTAAAATCTATATGTGAATGCAAGATGGCAATTTCCTTTTTTTGTACCCAGGTCAATATTAAGTTAATGCTGCACTTTACATTTGATACCATCTCAAAAGTTTAGAAAATAAAATATTTCCAAACATGGAAAGATAATTATTTGCATATTCCGCAAATATCTAGATGAACTCTGTCCATAGAAAGAACACAGTTGCTCCCTTTAAACCCAATGAGAATTAAAGCACATTAGAAGAGGGATATTAATAATGAAAATATTTTAAAAAGAGATAAATTTAAATGTGCTCAGAATTACAATGTAAAACAGACTTGTATTGTTAGTTACTGATGGGATGTAACCGGCTTTTGCTGTTTGCTTTGCCTATTCTAAGTCCAGGTAAATAAGCATAGGTTTGGATGCAAAAGGGTTAACAATTCCAAAAACAACTTGTAATGTGAGCAAAGAGATTTTCTCTTACCAGTTTGTCTGTGTGGTCATCTGACATGGTTTGCTAAAAGGGAATGCACTTTGCTAAAACATTGGTGGAGGAGGAATTGGGGTAAAGCAGAAGTACAGACAATTAGGACGCCAAGAAGATGTTTAATTGTGCTTGATGATACACAGCATAACTGACACAAGTGATGATTCCACAGTTGAGATAAGAGAATATTTACATGTATTACAAGAATGAGCTTTCTACAGAGACAATACTTTCCCAATACTTTCTTCGGAGTAGAGTATTTAAATTGAGATAATTTGGAAGTTTATTAGATCCATATATCTTGGAAAATGTGAAAACATCCCAATTCTCATAATTATTGAGGTGCCAAGCTATCTCACTTTAGGTTAGGGTGAGGACTGCGCAACTCTCAGCCATTCCTGAGTTGTTTGTGGCTACACACCTGTACTCACCGGCATCACTCTTTACTAGACTTGTTATAAACAGGTTGTGGAACCCTATGCCGCTTTCCTCAGCACTGAATCTTGTTCCTTGGACCAGTTTCCCATCTTTGTACCAGGAAACCGTGGGTCTTGGCGAGCCACGGACTAGACACTGGAAGTATGCTGCTGTGCCTAATGGTGCATGACAGTCGGAAATGCCTTTGATAAACCGGGGGGGCCCTTCTACCACCTGAAATTCAAAAAAACTGTCTGCATATTTGTTCCTTAAAACTAATTCTTCCTTCAAACTGCTCAAAGTCACTTTGCTTTTCTGTGTTATCATAGAAAATATTTCAGAATCTCCCATGGTGAGGAAGCCCCGACAGATAGCCTCTCCCACGCAATTCACAGCTCTGCACCTGTATGTTGCACTATCGGAAGGACAGATGTTTCGAATTTTAAGGGTGTGACTTCCCTTCTCCTCACTAATCACATATTTCACATTATCTGGCTCAATACACATATATTCTTTATACCATTTAACTTCAGGTGTAGGGATGCCTATGACTGAACATTTGAATACAGCATCTGAATTTTCTGGAATTTTAAAATCACAAATAGGTGTTATAAAACGAGGAGGCATGTCAAACACTTCTAAATCAATTTTTAAATCTCCATCTTCTTCCCCTCTTGTATCCATATTTGGAGCTACTAAATTCAATGGAAGAACGTCTAGATTCACAATCATGCTTTTATGATCAGGAGTAAATTCAGGCACTGTGACTATTTTCACTTGCTTCTCAAATTCTCTAACATCTTTTTCACTTAATTCAACTTCCAGGACAATTTCTTGAGGAGAAGGTGTTCTCGATGAGGTGGTGTTTTCCAAATCAAACTCCATGACATGCTGATGCGTCACTGGAGGTGGGAGTGCCACTGCCCTTTCCTCTTGGGGTATTATGTCCACTCTTGCAAAGCTCTTTGCTTCCCCTACGATGTTCACGGCATGGCACATGTACTCTCCCTCTTCTCCTTTTTGGATGTTAGAAATTTCCAAAGAGCACACGTTACCTACCCTTTCCATTTTGATTCTTTCATCTGGCTCCAGCAGAGATTTATTTCGATACCATTTCACACCAGGAACTGGAAGGCCCTCAACTTCAACAATGAAGCCTAATGTTGTGTTTTCATATATCTTCCTTTTGGTCAGAGGCTCAATGAAAGATGGAGGCATTTCATTGTCTTTCGGTTCAACGGCTTCATTGGGTGTGCCAAATGAATCAGAACGCCCTATTTCATGAGCTGAACTTCTGTCCTCCGTAGGCGTATGGAAATGCTCATTTGCTGTACTGTCCTCCCTTTCTATTTTTGATGGGTACATTTTAAAATTTCTAATGGGGTTTGGTCCTCCTGTAGGAATAGAGTCTCTCTTTAGTGTCTCTCCTGGGGGTGTGGAGTATCTCTCTAGAGCCTCTCCTGGGGGTGTGGAGTATCTCTCTAGAGCCTCCCCTGGGGGTGTGGAGTATCTCTCTAGAGCCTCTCCTGGGGGTGTGGAGTACCTCTCTAGAGCCTCCCCTGGGGGCGTGGAATATCTTTCTCCTATCTCACCTTCAGAAGGCGTTGAGTATCTCTCAGCAACTTCCTCTAAAGGTGTGGAATATCTTTCAACAGTGTCACTTCCTGAATGTTTAGTTGGTTGTTTAGTTGTATCTGAAGGATTCAAATATAAGTTGGGAGACTTTGGAGATTCAAAATGTTCCACAGATGATGGTGGGGTATAAAACTGATCTAACTCAGAGATTTCTTCGCTGCTTATACTTCCCACATCAATTGAAATATCCGATTCAGGAGAATATGGACGGCCTAGTGATTCCTGTTTTTGGTTGTAATATTCATAGACCGTGTTGAAGGTTACTTCTTCGACCTCCATGGATGTAATGGATTCTCTCTGGACAAGTTTCGCTTTGTGTTCAGTGTCTTTTGTTTCAGGCACCTCATGTTTTCCAGCGGCAAGTAAATATTGTGTCAGAGAGGTCTCGGGCTCTGTCACTTCTGTTGTGTCTGCCTTATCCAGCTTAAGAAGACTTTTTATCTTGTCTCCGTCTAGAGTGGAGACAGAAGCTTCATTTTGAACTTGAACTTCCTCATGACATCTTTCTTCTCCTGAGGCATCAGTTCTTTGACTTATTGGTTCATCTGGATCCCGCTGTTCTCCAGTCATCAAGAATGGCAAGCACTGGCTCAGAGAGAGCTGCCGGTGGAGTGTGTCTGCTTCCTGAATATCACCTCCACGGTCTGTCAAAGTTTCACTTGTATATTCCTGTGTCCCACTATCCTGCCTTTGGAATGAAGCCAACTTTAGGTTGATGCATTCTTCTTCCAAATCATAAACCTCTAAAAGCTTTTCCTCACTTGCTGCTTTTCTCAGTTGTGAGATGAAACTCCTACCTCCATTTTCTAGGGAACTGTTGTCCTCAGAAACATCAGTCTCTTCTCTATCAGCAGATGGGGTTGGAAATAGGTTACACGAATCACTATACATTGCTTCAGTAAAGGATTTAAAAGAATGCTCAGTTTTAAAAATTGTTATATTTTGATCCTGTACATGTTGGATTTCTTTTTCTAAATGAGAGGTATTTGTTTCAATACTTTCCTCCACCAGAGTTCTATATGAACTTTCCTCACCAAGAGAAACTTCTTGTTTGGTAAATATGTTATTCTGCACATTCTGAGAGGTACTCTGGGTACCAGATTGTAATACCTCAGGGGTAGGAATTTGTTCTTCAGAATGTGTTTCCTTAAGTTGCTGAGTTTCTTGTCCTTGGTTCTCTTTAGCTGGATCTCCTATATGAGAATACATTTGTTTTAGATCAAATACAATATGCTCAGTATCAGTTGCTTCTGAAGCAGGATGTTTGGCTTTAAAACAAACATCTTCTGATTGACTGCTTTCTAATTCTTGGAATGTCATACCTGCATTTTCGATTTGTGAGTGAAACTGCTTTAGGTCAAATGTAATAGGTGCTTCATGTCCAACTCTGTCAGAAACTGCAGATTGGTCTATAGAACCTATTTCTTTCTGGTATTCCCTTTCTTGTACTTCAAATTCCTTATGAGTTTGAGAGGAGAGCAGCTTCAAATTCATTACATCATTAATTGAATCTGACCCAGTGTTTGAAGACGTTTTCTCTGCCTGACGCATATTTGCATTTAGATTACTTGATCTTGATTCTCTTTGCTTTAATGAAATGTCTACGTCTTCCAGCTTCCTTTGGGGAGGATTAACAAATGATTTCCTAGTAGGCCTTTTTTCTAGAACTCCTTTCTCTACATGTTGTAACTTTTCAAATGCAATTACTTTATGCTTCACCTTTTTCCCTGGGTAGTATCTCTCTTCATCAAAGGGTTCTTCATATACAAGGATAGATGAGTCTTTTATATATTGTACTTGGTCAGAAGTTCCCTCAGAGTGGATATTCATTGAATAGTCTCTTTGGGTATCTTCTTGCACATTTTCCCATTCAGATCCAAGTTTTCCAAAAGTATATCTTAACTCTTTCCTAATATGAATACCACTGAAATCATCAGCATGTGGATAAGCAGTACCCTCTGCTTGGTGGAACTTTGATTCTCCTCTTATGTGTTCCTCTTCCCCTTCATCCTGACAATGTATGAGTTCAGCCCTGAGAGGCTTCTTGATGTTCATGGATCTTGAAGCACTCTGCATAAATCTGGGTAATATTTCTCTAGAAGTTGTACAAGATACCTGATCTTTCTGGTCTACCTGCTCACTTGTCTCAAGGCTTTGAAAATGTTCCCTAACAGAATACTCTTTTACATTTGATTGGTGAGGAAAAGTGCCAGCTGGATAATCATAAAAATGTGCCCTTACAGACTCTCCCTGAATTTGTACTTGCTCACCTTTGGAATATTGTGCATAAACTCCACCACTATTTCTCAACTCACTATATTCCCCATAAGTGACAGGTTCCACAGCTAGATCTAAAACACTGTCAGTAGTCCCTGAACTGTTCTCAGCAACACATGTATACGTCCCAGAATCTTGAGAGCTAACATCATAAATATATAATCTGTAGCTACAACCCACTTCTTTGAACTGGAACTTCTGGCTCTGTTTTAAAAGGGCTCCATTTTGAAACCACATTACAATTGGTTGAGGCTCACCAGATATTAAGCATTCAAGAAAGATAGAATCCCCTTCTCTACACCTGGCATGCTTTGGCATTTCTTGTAACATTTTTGGCGGCTCGTTAGTAATATCAGATGAGAATATAAACTTGTGTTTCGGTGACTGTGTCACTTGATGTCGAGGAGTTGCTTCAGGTTCCAGCTGGAATATTTCTCTTGACCCTGTTTCCTGATCTGGGGTTGGAGTGGCTGCTGTTATTTGAATTTCTACAGGGAAGGAGAGCAACTCTGTTTCTGTAGAGGGAGGACCTGGTGGGTGAGTTTTTAACATATGGAAATCTGCTTGGCCCTCTCCACTCAATGATCGACAGACACCTTCTGCTTGGTCAAATACCAGAGCCAGTTCCTCGTCCTCATCAGTATAATCCTGGAGCACTGGGACTTTCTGTGGTAGGACATCATACCTTTCTCTTGCTCTCACTCTAAGTACCCCTGTTGTTTTCACTGTTCCATATTGGTTAAACAGCACACAGGTAACAGAACCTTCATTTTGAGGATGAACAGAAGCAAAAGTTAATGTTGAATAGTTTTCTAAAGTCTGAGTGATAAACCCATGATTATGTGGGACTGGTATATCATTGTTATACCATGTCACAATGGGTTGAGGATAACCTTGAAAGTGACATGTGAATTTACAGCAGTCACCTTCATAAACTTCTTGAGATTCAATTTCTTGTAGAAATAAAGGCGCACAACGTTGTGGATGTTTTTGGAAAGAAGCTTCAAAAAATCTTGTTTTTTCCTCCTGTTCCCTTTTGAATTCATCAACTTTTGTGGAAGCAGAGTGTTGTAATTCTCTCAGATCACACTGTCTTATTCTTTCACTATATATTTCTTCACTTTCTTTGATATTTATAAGTGTATCAGAAGATACACTGGCATATGGTATAGGGACTTGAGACGCTTTCTCAGGAGTTTCATATATTTCCTCATTCTCATGTATGTTAGTGACATATTTAGGTGACTCTTCAATTGCAGTATTGCTTACAATTTCTTCATACTGTCTCTGTGCTTGGATATTTTCATTTACTGGAGTCCTATCATATAAATAGTCTCTCTTTTGACCTCCTTCTAGAAATGGCTCTTGGCTAAATCTAATTTCAGCCTGGGGGATTTCTTCATGAACAGCAGTTTGTAAACTCCTGGGAGGTTCTCTGGATTCCAGGTGTTGATCCATTTGATTGGGGAGGGTGTACGGAAGCTGGATAAAACCCTCGAGTGAATTCTCTGTCTTAGCCCTGATCTCAGCGAGTTCAGACACAGACCCGCTCTTCATTTCCTCTCTAGAGAACAGAAGGTCTTTATCATTAGCTTCGGTTCTCAAAGTGCATGAGCTTATTTCTGGTGACATATCTAAAAGAGTTAACTTCTTCTTCTCCACTAACATTTTCCTAGCCTCCCGTAAACGTTGCAATTTCATTTTGGTCTCCTCATCCAGGAAACTTTCACCTACATTAAGCCATCCTCTTAGGTCAGATTTGCTTTCTAAATATTCTTCATCATACATACAATCTGTTCTCTTGCCAGGACTTACTGCATTAAAGTGTATAGTTCTCATCATTCCCCTTTGTTCCACATCTTGTCTTTTGTTAAAGGGAGAGCCAGTAAACCTCAAGTCAACTTTTATCCTATCATCCTTCCTTCCAGCTAAAGCCTCCATGTTTTCATATGTCTGTTCTGTCCTTTTCAGAAATTCTAAATATTTCTCATCTTGCCCCTTTTGGAAAACAAGCAATGAAGCAGTGGATTCGGCAGACCCTTCACTATTAATTGCTAATAATCTATAACTCCCAGAATCCCTATCTTGAACCCTTTTAACTTCTAAGCTGGAAGAGTGATGATGTAAATCACTCTCGGTTGTTATAACCCGGCGGAGGCCTGTTGGGATAGGTCGATTATTATGAAACCAAGTCATTTCTGGAGTTGGACAGGCAATTAATCTACATGTAAAAACAACAGGTTCACCCTCTAAAACATATTTAAATGCAAGTTTTTGGGTAAAAGAAGGCTTGAAATATTCGGGCCAGGAGCTCGTAGATGAGATTCTACTTGCATATCTTTTAGCAGTTAGGGAGCTGTGGTCCATGTCTTCAGAATCCGAAAAAGCATCACGTGTATCTCCTTCTGAAGGTTCAGCTTCCCCCTCGGTGAATAATTCTGAAAAAATATTAAATTATAAAGCATTTTACTATTTTCCATAGTATTTGAAAGTTGAAAATAAATTGCAAAATCGAAAATGGAAAAGTGCATGCTACAGATTCTCACAAATCCATAAAAAATTTCACTCACCATATTTGTTCGAATAAACGCAACACCATGCTCTGTTTTAAATGATTCTGACACGAAAATCGTTCGTTGTCTGGTCTTTTCTTCAAACTGTTGAAATTTCTTCTTGAACAAGCAAAAATGCATTTCAAAATAACATAGTCCTGTGCATATTTGTTTTGAGAGCAGGAAAACCTTGTTGTTTTGATGGCTTAGGGGGAAAAAAATCTTACCTGACTTGCAGAGAGATGGAATAAACGCCCTTTCTGATCCTTTTGATTGGAGATTAAATTATATTTTTGAGTATTAACTATTTAAAAATATATACAAGAACTATAACCATAAATAATTAGCTAAAATAAAATGAGAAGGCGTTTATTCGAACTAATACAGCCATAGAGTCACAATGTTATGCAAAGAAAAGCAGGCAATAAGGGTCACATGAGACAGCTATCTGCAAGCCAGTGTAAGACATATCAATGTTAAAATGATATATGTGCATGAAGTGTAAACCAAGAATGGGCATGTAATGTTTTCACACAACCTAAATACAGTAGCATTTCAATCATAATTCATTCATGACATTGCATTCTGAGAACGATAGGGCATTGCCTGTTGTGCAATTTAATTCACTGTGATTTCAAAAACAAACTTCTGCTTCATGATTTCATGCATTAAGATGATGACTTTTTATAATACACACATTTGAAAATGGCTGCAAACATGAAGTTGAATACATAGACTGATACAGTTTAAATACAAGATTTTAAATTTCCATACAACAAAATTACCGTAAAATGCATGTAACCACCAGCATACTAAATCAGGCATGCGACATAGTAATATATACTCTAAGAGATATATTTGTATATCTATGTCATTTTTCTCAATAATATGAAGAGAAAGAAGGAGGTTCAAGGATTCCATTAATCCTTCAGAATTTCTATTTTAATCTCAAATTCATTATAACAATACCTTTCATCTCCATTTCAATCTGCTGTTCAATCCTCTCATGTAAGATTGATTCATGGGCTAAAATGGAAAAACACAAAGATATTTTAGTGATTAACTGCATAATCTTTCTGCATCAATTCATGACTTATATGATTCAAATTTCCTCTTTATTATAAAAACAGAAAACTTCATCCCCCAAATTCACCAAAAAGTCCATGCCAAACAAATCAATGAGTTGATAAAGTACATGACAATGTTGACAGAGAGATTAAAAACCTTTTTATTTAGGCTCTCTATTAAATTTCCATTTTTAGTCCCATAATTCCCATGCCTTCACATGCATTCATAAAAGCAATCTACAAAATAAAGGAATATATTTTTAAACTAGTCATCCTATTGACTAAACATTTGCTAAGAGATGAAATGACATTTATTGGAAACATGCATTTTCTAGCTTGCCATTTTTAGTTGAGGGTAGTCTTAGTTTTTCTTGCAGAATTAATAAACATTTTGTATAGCAAATCCTTTTTTGATTTGAACCTCCTTTCGAAGTTTAACTTCAAACTTTAAAGTCCCATTACACATCAAGGAGCAAAACAAAGACTCCTGGACTCAAAATTTTTTTATTATTCAAAGAACAGGCAGAGCTTTTAGGAACAGTGGTCTCTGGGGCAGCTTCCTGGGGAAGCCGGGCATACGGGGGTACACTCTTGCTCCTTAGTCCATGTGGCTTGACTCCCTGTCTTCTTAGTTCTTTGTGGTCTTCAGCATGAAGTTAAGGACAAAATTGATGTTTTCTTTGAAGATTCTCTTTTCTCTTCATGGGCTGTTTTAATTTGTGACGCTCTGAGTGTTTTAATATTTTTAGTGTCTGAACCAAGGGTAATTTTTGTAATTGTTCTGGTTTGCGATTCTTTTGCTAGGTAAGAATAAAGTTAGGAAAAGGCATAAATTAGCTGTGTTTATAAGAATAAAATGTACTGAATGTAGAGAAGATGAAATTCATTACGATGAGAAGAAAAGGCAGCCATGTTAGCCCCCAAAATAATATATGATACGTCTATGTTTATTACACACATAAGAACTCTATTCAAACAAGCTTATCATGGGAGGTTTACTTTTCTACTTGACCTTGGTGGATAACTCTGTGGCCTGTGTGAACTTTTTAAAGGCCAAAATAGAAAAGGATTATATAAAAACTGCCCTTATGCCAATTAATCACATTACTGTGCTCAATGCTTCTCTCTTTAAACCTCAAAGTGTCTTCCCCTTTTAAGTTCCACATATACAAGGAGGACAGTCTGGACTTGCAAAAAACAAACAAAAATAAAAAACCAAAAGAAAAAAAACACCTCTTGCTTCAAAACACTTTAGTAAAAATAATTATATAAAACTCAGTGAACTGGAGATCCTGGGGCAAAAATGCCTACCTCAGATCCACACTGTGTGACATTTCAGTGCTATACTATGGCACTGCATTCTTCAGGAAGCAACCTGAACGACCTACCTTTCTCACGCTTACATCACACAGCCAACTCCAAGTTTCACATTTCTGCAGAAACCATGACAGCTATCATCTACTTGACTTATAGATAACAACCTCCAGATAAGCAGTCATTCTGTGTAATTACTCTGCAAGCAGAGGTTGGAGTAAAATTGAGGGTCAATGCTCTGGAATTTCCAATCTAATTTACATAGCTAGATCCCTGTTTTTGTGGGCTATAGAAGCAGGACCAGAAATAGTTCTAGAACAAAATCTCTGATTAAGAAAGGAAATGGTGTGCTGGAGCTGTGGCTCAGCAATTATGGTGCTTGCCTGGCATGCACTGAGGACCTGGGTTGAACCAGCACCACATACACAACTAAGTGCTGGAGAAACAGGCCAGATGAAAAACTAAATAAAATCGATTCTCACTTTCTCTCTCTCTCTCACTCTCTGAAAAAAAAAAAAGAAAGAAAGAAAAGAAAAGAAAAGAAAAAAGAAAGGAAATGGTTCTTTGGTGAACAGGTATTACAGATATTTTAAATGAATTAATGAGCCTAATCATGTTGGGCAGGAAGGATGAATTCAGTGAGGAGATGACTGTGCACATAGATGGCACTATGCTGTGCCCTGTTCACCTCTGACACCTGCACAATATGGCCAGGATCAAGGAGGAACTGAGGCTATAGCTTTCCAAAGAGCCCTGAAGACAGCCACTAACTTCTCTCCACAGAGCTCATGAGGCTCTTTTGCCTGCAGATGCACAACTTGATCTTCTAGCATTCGAAGAATGATTTTCTGTCTCAATATCTAAGAGGAAAGGCTATGGTGAGAGGGAGTAGTTATCCCTGCTCAGACAGATTTATTTGTGTTCTTCCAGGCATAGTGGAGAATCAGGCACAATAATGATAAAAATAATGATTGTGTCATGAGAAAACTCTACAATTCCAAAGATCTAAGGCTGCAAAAATAGTATTGCTTATTGAGAAATATCCAAAAAATACTATGTTTGGTCCAGATAGAGGCTGTACCCAACTTTCTACTTTCATGGTCTCCTTATAAACAACTAGAACCTCCAAGTCTGAAAAGAAAGGGTAGTCAATAATTGGGTGGTGGGAGCTTATTACTATCAAAACAATTTAATTTAAGTTTAGCACACTGCCAGACACAATAATAAATACCCAATATGAATGCAGCAAACTACAACATTTACGCTTTCTTTGATATACTTTCTAGGTGGCATATTTGGTAGATATCATAAAAAGCAGCAGATATGAAATAAATGTTGACTTCCTAAACCTAGACTTGAAAGTTAAACTTCCTGAATCCAGACTGGAGAATAAAATTAAATGTCCATAAAAAGCTTGGTCAATGACTACTCTCAAAAGTCATTTATGAAAAGAATGCTAAATCTATTCTAATTAACATATTCATTGTCCTATTTGCATGGCTGCATAGAAGCTGCATAAAGCGATGAAGATAAAACGAAGCAAGTCATAGCTAAAAATCAAATAAGCACCTTCTACACTTAGTACTGCTGATGTAGTCTTCTCTCTATAGTCATTGTGTACAATGCAGCTGTACAGTCCTCGGTCTACCAGCTGAACATTGCATATGGTAAGAATCTGAAGATTTCCATTTTATGATTGTTGTACTCTCTCAGATTCCTCTATCTTTACACCTTCATGAGTCCAGATTACATCAACAGAAGATTTGTCTTCTAAAACACAGAGGAACTGAGCGGTGTCACCACATTTTACAGTGAGGTCCTGAAGATGCAGGAGAATCTTCGGTGCCTCATCCATTGGCTCTTCAGCACATTTATCAGAAGACTCAGTGTTTTCTACAATTTGTGAAAGAGCTGCAGTATGGTGCAACTCTACGTCTTGAACGGAGGTGGCTCTGTGGGCAGAACTTTGAGATACACTTTCAAACCTGCACTTCATATTCATATGATGATCCTTGAAATGATTTAACTTCCTTTTGGGATATTTTGCTCTCCTCCTTTGTGAAAGAGGAATTTGCCACTGCCTGGTACTTGGTGGACTCTCTTACATCTTTCCCAGAACTTTGCCTATCTAGGTCTTGCAGTGTATAATCAAGTGACAAGAAAAAGAAAAGAATATTAAGATCTAAACTTTGTCACTTGGCTAGGTTAGTAACACATAGTAGCATGGAAGATGAAGATGAAAGATGTCATTGTCACTTCGAAGCAGCATGCCAGATGTACTATGCTCTAGGATGTCAGGATCACACAAAAGAAAATTCATTCCCAGTGATTCAGTGGTGAGTGGTTGATGAAGGCTTATGTGGATGCCATACAGTCTGACTTCTTCCTTCTGTTGTCACTGCAGCTATACAGACTGACATAGGCTTTTTTCCCACCCCCTTGTCATTTATTTTAAGCTGACCATATTTGGGATATCATTGATTTTCTACCATATAAAGAAAATACAGCAAATAGATCATTTAAGGATTCAAAGTTTAGAAAAGTGAAAAAAGTCAAGCCAAGTTGGTACCTACAGAAATAAGTACTGTTTCTCTATTGCACAGACTACATGTGAGATTTAAGGTACATAGGTTAACCCACGATTGAAGACTTGGGAAGCCTTGTTGGGTATTACTTTATTAGTAAATTATGGACTGACCACAGTATGCAGTGAAACAAACAGCAGAGACTATCATTAGTAACAGTGGAACTAGAAGGTGTACAGCAAATCAAAGTCTTTAAAGCAAGATGGGCTTTACCTTTCGGAGTCACTGTAAGTGTAGCTGCACAGGTGGCTTCCCCAGCACTATTGGCTGCTTTGCAAGAATACTGCCCAGCATGCTCTGGGTAAGCATCAACTATAAGCAATAAAGCCATGCCTGTGGACTCCTCAAAATGGAAAACTACATCTTTTGTTGGTGGAATTGGCTGCTGGTTATGAAACCACTGGATTTCTGGCTTGGGAATGCCAGAAACCCTTGCATGAAATCTGACTGTCTCCCCGTTGTGCACTCTGAGGCTTGACAGAGGCTGGATGAAGATGGGCTTTTGGCCAAGGGCCTCCTTCTTAAATGAAACTGATGAAGAGACATGCCACGGGGAGTTTGGTGTAACTTCTTCATATTTGCTAAATCCTGAAAAGAAGCATGCCAGTTTTTAATGCCTTTCCCTGCACTGAAACCAAAATTCATTTGGAGTAGTCAATAGATCTGTCACAAATTTCAGTAATGAACTAGAATCCAGTCCAATCCTCATGCCTTGTCATTGTATATTACTACTGAATCAAAGTCACACAAGTTCACATCCATTTCCCAGGTAGAAAAACTGAGACACAATTGGGTTAAGAAACTTCTTCATATTGTTCGAGAAGCCAACATTGGAGTTTGCAACTGGGTTTAGGTAGTCTCTTCTCCCCCATTTGTAAAACAAGCTTTTTTATTTTTCAAAACACTTTAAATTCATTATTAAGAAAATATCCAACTATAAGTGTTTAAAGTAAAAGTACAAACACAATTTTCCCTAAATCCCTATGCGTTTGTGTATACTTAATACTACATAGATTATATTCATTCAGAAAAAATAGTCTGACTGCACAAAAATGTTGCTATCCTGCCTTTGAATGAAAGTGGCCCCTGTGACTGAGGAAGTGTTTCTGATTACAATTTAAGAGCCCCAGGTAACAGAAATGTTAACCACCTTAACAGCCAGCCCCCTCAGCACACAGGCCTTCTTTGAGGGATAGTGAATACATCCAGCTGGTAAACAGATGTGAAATTGTCTACAGTGGCTCCTGTGAAATCCTAATTGTGTCAATACAATGGGAGGATTATAGCACCTTTTTAAAAATTATTTTCATCTAGTTAAATGGGAAAGCAAATATACCCATTTCAGCAGCGTCTCTCTCCATTGTGACGCACAATGAACAAGAGGCATGAGAGCTGGAGATGACAGTGATGCATCACAAGACTTTATGGGAAAAAAGTAGAAAAAATTAAAAATGATGGTCTGTGACTCATGAGGAGAAGGGATAAATGAGGAGCAAGAGCTTTGCCGATAGTGTGGAAATAATTAGTTGAATTAGAAGAAAATGGTAGACCAACAATGATTTACATGAAACATGTAGTAATGGTTACTGGCATTGTGAGATCAGAGCTATATTTAAATGTGGCTCATAAAGTTATTTTACTCTACCTTCCAGTCTCAAGTTGGCTGTGCTTGACACTTGGCCTACAGCATTATTAGCAACGAAAGTGTAACTTCCTTCATCTTCTGGGTAAGCTTCAGCAATTTCCAGTTGGTAAGTGTCTTCAAACTGAGTCATTCTGAAGAACCGAGATGGCTTGATTTTCTTGTCTTTGCTGTACCAAGACACTTTCAGATCTGTACCACAAAAAAAAAAAAAAATAGATATTTAAGACTCCCAAAAACGTGAGTTTAAAAATTTACCTGCAAACACAATCTCAATAAAAGTAGGGACTGCATTTCATATTTAGCTTAAGGATATTATACTTTTCATTTGGACAAACTATATCTGATATTAAAATAACTTCATTTTCAGAAAGGTAACATAATTCTAGAAAAATCTGGCCTGCTCTATCAAACTGTCTTGAAGTGTTTAAAATGATAGAATTTTCATTGTAACCTTTCTAGGTGTTTGCATATCCTGTGGTGGAAACAAGAACACGATTTTGACATATTCAGTGACCTTGAGATACACATGGTCCTGAGAATGGGACATTATGAAGGACTGGATCTAGAATTGTGGCTGTGTTTTGGGACAGGAAGTGAGGAAAATCTCTACTTCCTATTGCACAGTGATCAATCAATTTCTCAGAAAGAGCTGAGAAAATCAACATTTTATGAAGTCTAAAGTAGACATCCTTCAAGGCTGAAGACAAAAATCTGCATGTTTTAGTTACCAATGAGCAGGTGTCAAAAGGCTTCAACTGAGCAGCACATAAGGCAAAATAATTGTACAGAAAAAATTTTAAGTAGAGATGGAGAGACAGAGATTGACTCATGGAATCTGGGCATGTTAGACAAAAATTTGAATTTTTTTTTTTACCAAGTAGCAGTTACAATAAAACTATTTCCATACAGACTTGGAGCCATCTTAATACAAAATAAAAACCCAAATAAAGGCTAAAATAAAGTATTATTATGTTGTCGTACCTTATGGCAATGTGCACTTTGAATTTAGGTGTTTTAATTACCAAAATGAAAGCCATCTTGCTTTCATACCACTTCCTTATCTCAATACCGTCCACAGGAATCTTCTGACAACCCAAACCTTAGCCTTTTGGCAGCAGTGCTGATCTATGAAGGTTACCCTCCTTACTATGATGGTAGTTGTTTATAAACTACACATTTTCCTTTGAACAAAACACTTCCTTCTATTATTGCTTAGGTACTAAGATAAGCTACCAAATGGAATACTGACACTGCAATGGGCCAGCCATGTGACCATTTAGCTTCTCTGATCAGTTTTCTAGTTTGTAAAATGGGGAGTGCCCCAATTCATTGCATAAAATGGCTGTGAGAATTAAATGACATAACACACACACAAATAGTGTTGCAAACCATCGGCACAAGTCATTTATTAGGATGGGAATATCTAACATCATGATGTCTTCAATTCCATGACAAGAGATGTGTGATACGACAGGCAACACCATCATGCGGAACTGAACAGCCATCCTGCAACTTCTCAATCTGTGTTATGTGAGTTTTTAATCACTAATGGAAATGGAAGGATACAGAATTCCGTGTGTCTGCTTATGAGGTTTCCTGCCATTCCCACTGACAATTTTTCCTTTGTGAACTGAATGAGGCACGAGGACACACACGAACTGCCATTGGACATGCACTGCCAGCACTAAATGAGCTAAAAGGCAAAACCTCTCTTGGCAACACACCTGGTGCTTACGGCTGTGCTGCTGGGTCTGTTGGTCATTGGTTCTCATGACTTCTGGGAAGCCACCCCACTTCTCCGCCTCCTCGCTGCCTCACCCCTTCCACCCCACAGAATTTAGCTTCTAAATCTTGTTCCTCCTAGCTCCAGAGTACTCCTCCAGTCTACCCCTTCTCCCTCCTGGCTCCATGCCTATGATAATTTCTCTCCTGGTCCCTTCCTTCCAGTCTCACCTCCCACATCTGTCCATTCCTCCTTTCCTTATCACAGTATTATTTTCAACAAACAAACACTGATCATGTTACCCAGGGGTATAAAAATTCCGCAGTGATTCTCAATGTACACAAGGTAAACTCCAAAATCCTAAGCAAAAAACACCAAACACTCCAGTATCTGGCCTTTGCCTTCTTTTCTAGCCTCCACCTCCCCTCCTCACATCACTTTCCAGCCATACTAAACACGTGTCATTTCCAGAATGTGAAGTGACATTTTGAATGTTCTGTTTGGAATGTCGTTGTGCCTGGTGGTCCACTTCCTCAATGCTCAGTTCACACATCTTCCTCTGGCTGTCTCCCAGACACACACCTGAATCTGTTACGATGCTTACAACCTTGGGATCCAACTGCACACATGCATCCCCCGCACCTATATACTGAACTTGTGGAAGGCAAGTCCCTAGTCTGTGCACCCCAGAACCTGGCGTAACAGCAGGGGCACAAGAAATGTCAGGATAATAGAAACAGAATAGATGCTCAAATGAACAATGGACATGCCTCATTGCTAGACTTACTTACCATTTCATTTAGCTCTCTATCACTGCCAGCCTCAAAATGATACTGAGGAGCAAGAAGCTAGTTGAGTTTCAAAACACTACTGTTCTGAATTTCTTTTACCAGTAGGGGTCGCCAGAGACCTGCCACAGTCAGTATTTTCACGGGGAGAACAGCACCACCAGACAGCTCAGAACCACGTTTCCTCATTCAGTCTCCAGAAACATAGGACCAAGGGTTTTGAAAAGTCATAGTTTTATCCACTCTGTAGAAGGCAGGACTGCACTTACTATTTTAGGCAGTACCATCTTAGAGCATGTTGTGGATGTATTTTCATTCTCAGGGAAGAAATTAATGATTTGGCAAGCGTTTGAAAGGTCATTTTATTTAATGAATTCAATTTCTGTCATGTAGGAAATATGTCTACAAGAGGATGCTAAAACCTCTGCATGCATATGAATATTACCACACACAGGGAGTTGATGATCTCATGTATTTGTGAGGCCTAGTCAAGCATTTAAAGACATTGGTCATGCAGAAAAGACAGAATTCTTCTCTTTCTATCCCAGAGTCTTGTAGAAAGCTTAAAATATGTTTTGCAACACCTTAAAGGCAAAACTATATTTTCTACAGATAAAAAACATTACATGAATATAACTGAGATAACTCTTACTACTTTGGAGAAAATATGTATATATATATATATATATATGTTTATATGAAACATCTCTCGTAAACTTCAACAAGTGGATAAATTATTTAGTGTAGCTTTAGTGAATGTTTTTGAAATAACTTTCCTTTGCTGTGACAGTAGGACATTATCAAATCACTCTTCTTTTACTGATACTTAGTGCTTCTCAGAAAGTCTCTGGTATTTGCCCATATTGCTTATCCGGTACTAGATGTCAGCTTACACAGCCTCTCTGTGGTTGTAACAGAATGAATGCTCTGAGCAGTAACTCAGCAGCTGTGCCTATTGGTGCTTTATGTATCTTATACTTTAATTATCCTCATACACTCCAACAGGTCCGTGTGGTTTCCAATTCACCATCTCCATCCCAGAGGAGGAAATCTTTAGGTCAGAAGACCTACTGAAACACTAACTTGTTTAGGAAAATAGCTCCTGGCAAGGTAGAGATTGAGTTATCAACTAATGGGAGAAACATAAGAAACAAAACAATTAAATTGATTAAGAGTAATGCGAGATACCCAGGATTGGAGAATTTCCCTTTGGTGTTGGTGTACAAAAGCCAAGAGAATGAGGGAATGATTTTCATTTAGGATAAATCAATAATTTATTCCTTATTTATTTCATCTCTGAGGTCAGCATGTAAACATAACTGACTTAAATTGCTCTACATGCATTATTTCATTTTCCCAAAGTCAGACTTCTAGGGTGAGGGAAGGGCTGGTCGTGTTTGGGCTGTAAACCCCAAATAAAAATGGAAGCAGAAAGCTATGTGTGATTACTATATGAAGGGGTGGTGCATTATGCTGACTGGACCCAGCTGGCTTACTCCTGATGATAACCTTCAGTGAGGCTGTTACTCACGCAACAGTCAGCCATTATCCAATCTATAACTGCTTACTGAGCTTCTACTGTGTACCAGGTGCTTTTCTTGGGTAAGGAGCCACACTTGTTCTCATGGAGCCTACTTTCTAGTAGATTCACATTTTACACACCAGGTTCCAGGTACCAATTTAGAATCTCTGCCCTCAGGAGATGTATACTTTAAGATTGAATGAAATTGTATCCTCACTATGTTCATGAGGGAAACAGAAAGAGATAAACCACGTATTTGCTGAAAGTCACACATTGGAGCCAAGATTCAAGTCCAGCCTCTCTGATCATGAAGCCCCCACTTTTGAGCACTATTGCTTTCCAAAGGAACAGACCTTTCATACAGCATCGTTCATAGACTGAGTAATGCCTCACATGTAAATGGATATTTCTTTGAAACATATGTAGATGCTATCATAATTAATCTAATAATAATTGTACTTTTTGTCATTGCAGTGTCTGAATTAAGAGATAAAAGTGCAGCTGCAACCATAAGGGTACATGATAGTTTCTGATGATTAGTGGAAAACACTGAGCTAATTTCTTTTAACTGTGGTTAAAAAACATTACCACCTTAACTATTTTTAAGGTCATAACACAGTAGTGGAAAACAGTGATTTGATTCTTTATTCAATAATTCAAGTAGGCCTGCTAGAGTCCATCAAGCTTCAAATTATGCATGTTTGTGATGGAGGAAAAGGTAGGAAAGCTTTTTTCTCCCATCACTCCTTGCAAATACTA
This sequence comes from Aplodontia rufa, assembly GCA_004027875.1. Classification (NCBI taxonomy): domain Eukaryota; kingdom Metazoa; phylum Chordata; class Mammalia; order Rodentia; family Aplodontiidae; genus Aplodontia; species Aplodontia rufa. The sequence continues at coordinate 215,759 of PVKS010000191.1, forward strand.
GCAATGATAACTTTCGTTTATAAACCTACCTGTTCCAGAAACTCGGCATTGAAAACGAGCTGGCCGTCCTTCAGAAGTGACAGTGTCCTGAAGTGGGGCAATAATGGCAGGAGGGTAAACTGGCATTTCCTGATCAGGAGACACAACTTCTGGAACTAAAATAGAGACCAAAGGATTTTTCATGGTTAATTCACCATACAGACCTCATGGAAGGGAGCGTGCTGATTTATCTTCATTTATTTTGCAATGGAGGGCTTTCCGAGTTGGGCAGACTCTTTTATGAGTTCTAGATTGTAATTTAAATCCCTGGGACAGCACCAGAGCTGGCTCCCAGGCTTCCTTTTAAGCGGGGGGAGTAGCAGGGCATTCCTACCTTCCACTGACAGTGAAGCTGAGGTCGTGGCAACTCCATAGTCATTCTTGGCTTCACAGGTATAGACAGCAGCATCCTCTGGGAAGGCTTCGATGAGCAAAAGCATGTACTCCTGCCCGTCATGAAGAAATTTGCACTTGAAGCCAGTGGAAAGCAGCTGTTCCTCTTTGTACCAGGAAATTTTGGGCTGCGGTCTGCCAGATATCACTGCGCAGAAGCGGGCAGGCTTGCCAGACTGCACAGTGATTGGCTGGAGCTCCTGCAGAATTTGGGGTGGTTCTGGAGCTGGAAGAAAAGGACCCAAAACAGCCCATGAACAAGCGGAGAACACACAGGACTCTACACTCATTTGTTGCTGGGCGGTTACATGCCCAAAGCAAAGCCTTGTATCTTGACTTGCCTTGGAATTAGAACAGTATTTGTTCTGAGCAGAAATTTTGCCCCCAACTAGACGGTATAGCTTTTGAATTTTTTTTAATGGGGTGGAGGGGGTTGCTGTGAAGGTAGAGTTTCTCAATATAACATGATTACTTTGCTTCCTTGATGGGGCATACCATTAAATATCTAAAATAATTCCAGAACAACTTCCATGTGCTTCTTATTTTTAAATGTCATTTGAAACCAGGTGCAGTGGTGCATGCCTATAATTCCAATTACTTGGGAGGCTGAGGAAGGAGGATCACAAGCTCAAGTTCAGTCTCAGTAACTTAGCAGCACCTGTCTCAAAATAAAAACTTAAAAGGGGCTAGGGGTATAGATCATTGATAAAGCAACCCTGGGTTCAATCCCCAGTATAAATAAATAAATAAAATGTCATGTGCTGAGGCCGCTCAATCCATTTATTTGTTTTGCAAGGATGTGTGTATATATCATCATCAGTTCATGATAAACAGGTGCCTGGGAAAAGGAATCAGTAAGTATTGAAATAATAAATGAATACTTTTCAGATCTAGTTAAATTCAATTATGTAGATTTTTAAAAATCAGCTTTTTGGTTATGTTAATTAAAGCTTATTCTTAGTGGTGGATGAGCAACGGGATATGGGCAGTTCGTAGAACCCAGAAAAAGGGTGAGAGGCTATATACAAGGTTGGTTTCTGATACTACTATAGAGAAAAAACTTTTACTTCATCCCTCAGTTTCTCCACCCCTAATACAGAGATAAAAAATAACTGAATGCCATGACCACTTCGTCTTCCAGAAACCCGGGAAACGCTGGTAAATAGTTTGTCGTCGTGAATCACATGTGTTCCTGTTCTGTCTCATGGGTATTTTGTTCAAGAAATAGCCCAGGATGGATATTTTTCTCTATGTGTCTAGGTTAGCCTTGGATCTAGCCCAGCCTCAAATTCAGCATTAATGATTCTAATGAGGAAAGCAGAGCACTGCTCTGAGGCTCCTCCATAATGCTTTGTCCCTTGCTCAGGGACAAGGAGGACCTAACTCCACAGTACCTGTGACTCTCTAGGTTCAACAGCCTCAAAGGAGATCTTAGGACTCTCCCCGGCTCTTCACACTAGACTAGAAACGGCCCTATCACACACATATATTTCTGTTGGTACTTAAGCACCTGAGACAGAGAACTAAAACAGTTTAATGCAGTATCTAGAAACACATTTGGGGTATATAATAATTGACACACTGTGAATGTACAACGGTGTTGATCAACTAAATGAGGATCTAGACTTTAGGTGCTTCCTGGAAATGACCTCTCCATAATACTTTTTAATAGTTTCCCTCCCTTTCCCAGAGGTATATTGTGAAAATAAGTATATCTGCATTCATATAAGTGTCATGGATTCTTTAGAAATTACCCAGGAACTATCAGAGTTTCAGGTATATAAAAGATAGGATTACTTCAAAAGGATCCACACAATTGGTTAAAATCTCTACCTACGTACCGTTGACATAAAGAGTCACAGAACTCCGGTTCCTTCCTGCCACAAAGGTGTATTCACCCGCATCACTAAGTCTGGTCTCAGAGATAAACATACGGTGGATTCTTCTCTCCACCACATATTGGTGTCGTTCTTGAATTTGGAAATTAATTTCAATGCCATCTTTATACCAGTGGGCATCTACATCATCTTCATTGACCTCAAACTCAACAACAGCACGCTGTTTCTCAATGACCTGTTGATAGAACAACATAAGAAAACTGAAAACTAATCTGGTTTCTTCTTAGTTAATTCATTTCTACAACTATTCATTTGAAGAGCATGTAAAATCTGTATATATATGATAAAATATGTTGGATGATTGTGTGATATTCTAAATTTTCCTGCCTAGTCTCTGACAAATGTTACCTAAATTTCTTTGGTAGAGAATCATGCTTATACCTGCATTAATAAATGAGGCTGCCCAGCGAGACAATTATTTCATCTTTAAATGTTTGCTTCTTAATTAATAATAACTGAAGTAAAGACATTTTACACTGGGGACTTTCAATTATTTATAAAGTTCTTTGAAGTTACTATTCAACCTGATTTTATATTATATGGGCAATAACTTTGCAAGCTAGGTCAAAATTATTACCTTTACTTTAAAAGTGAAAAAAAGTTTCACAATTGGAAAATAAAGGATAGAAGACATTCAGGTGATCTAAATCCTCATTGCAAGTTTATTCATGATGGTCTAAGGTCTCTAATTCTCTTTAGATGAGCAATATGATGAAAGTATTTCTGTAAACACATTCCCTCCATTATATCACTTGGGAAGACTGGGAGCCACGAGGACCAGCTCTGCAAATGTTGTAGAGAGCAAAGGTGTTTGCTCAGCATGCTTGCGAGGAATCCAGCTCTGCTCAGACTGGGATTCCTCACAGGAAGAGCTCTCAGTCACTAAATCCTTGCACACCTGCCTCTTAGATAGAGACCCGAGAATATGCTACCTCATTTTTAATGTCCTTAATTCGAACTGATGTCTGAACATCACAATTTAAATTTTAGTTCTTTGCTGGTTGGTGTTGCTTGGCAAGTGGCCACTTGTTACAGCGAGGTTTCTACAGATGCTTTAATTAAAGTATTTAGACAGCTGCTAAGAACACTTATATTATACCCCAGTGAGTGTAAACTGTGACCAAATTGGTGTCAGCATAAGAATCTAAGCCAGCAGAGATGAGCTGATTTTAATCTTTAAAAGACAGCGGTTAGAAAATTTAAAAGTCAAAAATTAAAATATAAAACTATGGATTAGGCACTATCAATGATTTTCCATCAAATTCAGCTTGTAGACAATACCTGAACCTCCTTTTTAATACTTCGGATGCGAACATCCCTGCCCTCTACAAAGAGGTTAGCAGTGGACATGTTGCCTCCTGCCACTACCGTGTACTGTCCCGCATCGGACATCCGTGTGGATGGGATCAAAAGGCGGTGAACGTATTTCTCCTTCTGAATCTTTATCCTATGGATGAAATGGAAATTGGAGCTTAATGTACATGTCATTACCTGGGAATTACTGGAATCCAGCAGGACAAAATGACTGACCTGTCTGCAATCTGCAGTTCTTGGCCATCTTTCATCCACTGTACAGTAATGTCAGGTTCAGAGACTTCACATTCAAACATGGCTCGCTTCTTCTCAAGAACCTTGATGTCCTTAATGTGTTTCCTGAACTCTATATGACGAGCTGGAAAATAGAATGTAAACACGTTAACGGTTAATTGATATGTAATTCACATACTATGTAATTTGGCCACTTAGAGTATACAATTAAATGGCTCCCGATGTATTCAGAGTTGTGCAAACATCACCATAATTTTAGAACATTCTCATTTTCCCCAAAAGAAAATAGATACCCCCTTAGCTTCTAGACTCTTCCCATCGTCTCTCCCTAGACAGGCAACCACCAACTTGTGTCTCAATAGATCTAGGTATTCCAGAATGTCATATAAATGGAATCATACAATCTGTGGTTCTTGGTGGCTGATTTCTTCTACTTGGTGTAAAGTTTTTAATGTTCATCCCTATTGTAGCACATATCAGTACTTCCTTTTCATTGCTGATTAATCTCATTGTATGAGGTACCACTTTTTACTTATCCCCTCATCGATTGATAGACTAACATTTTACGCAGTGTGTTTTATTTTTCTTCTATTGCTGTGACACTTATGAAGCCATACCTTCCACGTAAAGTGTGGCTGTTGATGTAGCTTTTCCAGCCACGAATGTATAGTCAGCAGCATCTCCAAAGTGAACATTCCTGATGTTCAATGAGTGTGTGAGCTTTTTGGTTCTCATCTGGCACCTGTCAGTTGATTTGATTTCCACACCATTCTTTAACCATTTGTAAGAGATGCCTTCGTAGTTTACTGTCACCTCAAAGGTAATGGTGTCTTTTTCTTCAGCATTGATGTCCTTCAGCATGGATGTAATCATGATTGCTGCAAAGGATGAAAGGGAAAATGCCCAAGGATACTTCATGTAAATATGTGCATGGCAACAGGTGCAGCGTGAAAACTTGAAATGTTATTAGTACGTTTGTCGAGCAGATTAAAATTCAGAGATAGGAGCTTTGATGTCTTTCACGTAACCCTGTGTGGGACAATACCAACTGAGAGAGGAGCAGAAAGATGAAGTGATAGACAATGAAGCATCTTTCTGGGGAGCCTTTTGATGCTACTATAACTGGGAAATTTTATCCAAGTGGGGATGCTAGCATCTAATTCAGGGTGAACACACACTAGATGTTTAAATCAAGGATTTTTGATAGAGTAAGCTCTGGAGAAGGAAAAGTATGGGATATGGAATAATAATGAGTTTACCAAATATAAATATATATGTACATATATCATTGCATATATATATGTATATCTATATCTAGATATACATGTATATATATATATTTTTTTAACTTACGAGTCACTGTCAGGGTGGCACTGACTTGATCATTGCCACAAACAAATGTGTATTCCGCTGAATCCTCTGTGCTGGTGTTCATGATGATTAGCTGGTGCAGTTTTCCCTGAACAACTATCTTGAACTTTTCACTCATCTCAATTTCCACACCATTCTTCAGCCACATGGAAGGGACATTGAAGTGGGACACCTCACACTCAAAGGAGGCAGTTTTGGTCTCAGGTACCTCAATATTTTTCATGGTTTTTGTGATATGTAATGCTAGGGAAAATCAGAGAGTGCCGTGGTTAATATATTTTATTTTTTCAAAAATAAATGAATCAAAGCAAGTGATAGGTAGGAGCCACAGAACAATGGGACTGCCTAAATACTTACTCTCCACAAATAACTTGGCTTTGCACTCCAGTTGCCCCACCACAGCAGTGTATTCCCCAGCATCTGAGGGGGCAATGTTTTGCAGCATCAGTTTGTGGACCTTCCTCTCTGAGACCAGTCTGTGCTTGTCACTCGGCTTGATCTCTACGTTCTTATGGAACCATTTTACCGGAACAGTGTCATGGGAAACGCTGACTTCAAAGGCAACGGTGGTATTTTCCAAGGCAGTCACATCCTTTGGCTTTTTAATGATCTTGACAGCTAATGAGGACAGTGAGAGAAATTCATTAATACGGTTAACTTCATGTTAATCCTGGATTGGCTCCTTATAAAAAGTTTCTAAGTCAACTTACTCTCAACATGCAGCCTGGCACTGGCTCCTAGCCTTCCAAGTTTGAAGCCATAGACAGACTCATCCACAATGGCACAGTTTTTAATTCTCAGAGAGTAAATTGTTCCTTTGACTGAGATATCATACTTGTCGTTGGATTCCAGCACAACCCCATTTTTGATCCACTGGACACCTTTGACATTAGGGTGAGTAAGTTCGACGGTGAAAACAGCATCTTGGGTCTCTGTCACTGTTAGGTTCTTCAGAGTCTTCTTAATTTTAACAGCTAAAAATGAATTAATGATTGGTTTAGAAAATATTGATGAATAACAAGGAAAAAAGTCCTGAACAAAATGATTATCCAGTGATCTTGCAAAACAGCAGTTATAAAAATTTTGTACTTACGCAGTGACTCATTCTAAAAGACACATTGAAATTATTTAAGGAAACCTGGGATTCAGTTGGAAATTGTGCAATTTTTTCCTATATTTGAAATATAGAATTAGATGAAATTTGCATATCTATATACTAATAGTTTAATAGACTAGAAAAGGGTGAAAGAGGAATGGAGAATCAGAGTGTCTGATTTAGCTACTTCACAGAGCCCAAGAAATAGCTTCATCACAAACGCTTTTGATGAGCAATCTTGTAGCTCATGGTACATGACTCAGAAGAAAAGTGTGGAGAATTTATAATGATTTTATGAAATGAAGGTTTATATCATCCAAAACTGTGACACCATTTGACTTTTAAAATAACAGTTAAGAAAGTAATATGATTTGGAAAGGGTAACTGCTAAATCACTGACCTTCAACTTTGAGATTGGCAGATGTTTTGGAGGTGGCCACCTTGTAGGTGTATTCTCCAATGTCATCTAACTTGGTGGCAGCAATAATAAGTCTCCTTTTGTGGCCATCAGATTCACTTCTGATGTTGTTACTGAGTGACAGGTGCTTGCCATCCTTTAACCATTCACCTTCAGATTCAGGGTTGGCAACTTCACATTCAAACACAGCTTCTTGGGATTCAGCCACAGTCTGATCTGTGAGTGGCTTGGAGATGGCTCCCCCTTTGGAACAAGAGAAGTACACATATGAATCCTTTAAAGTATTTATAAATACAGAAATTTTTGTACAATTCAAATTTTAAACATGTTTTTGAACACTGTGAAATGTCCAGTAAGATTCTTTTTACTCATATTTAGAAGGTACCACAGAAATCTTTCATTCTAAGTATGCATGATTAATAATCAAGAAAGATACTGAAATCAGAAAAGCAGCTGATAAATACCAAATTCTGAGAACCATAAGGCATAGCATCAATGACCTTTAACATAGTTCCTCCTTCTTCAAAGCATTGAATTTCATCCTATAAGGATTATTTCCTGGGAATATGACTGATATTTGTTGGGAAAACTTTGCTAAACAAAATGTCCAAGTCATTAATGCTTTTATAAGATTGAGGATTCCTGTATACTAAATATCAGTGTGTTGACAAATGTTAACATTTCCCTCATCACTTCCATTCCTGTCATCCACTAGAAGAAATAATGTCCAACCATTTAGTTGCTTATGTATCTATTCTTCTCTAAAATTTGAATTCCTCAAGAAAAAAATCAGAACCAGTTCATTTTTGTGTTCTGAGTTTCTAAAAGTATCTGGCCTACGGTAGGCACTTTAAAAATGTTTAGTGAAGTCACAAAAGAGCTCACAATTTTCCCCTTACTTTCACACATTTAATAAGAACATGTAGGGGGCTGGAGCAGTGGTTCGGTGGTTACGGCGCTCCTGGCATGTGCAAGTACACGGGTTCAAATCCTAGCATCCATGTACACAACTGTCAGAGCAACGAAAGCCATGTGGAAAACTCAATAAAAATTGATTCTCTCTGTCTCTATGTCTCTCTCTCTCTCACACACACACTTCCCTTCTCTCTTTTAAAAGAAAAAAAAAAAAAGAACATGTGGGATTGGAGTGGTGGCTCAGTTGCTTGCCTGGCATGCACAAGCACTCAATTTCAAATCCCAGCACTATGTACACAACAAAGTGTCAGAGCAATGAAAACCACATGAAAGACTAAATAAAACTGATTCTCTCTTTCTCTCTCTCTCTCACTGTCCCTCTCTCTCTCTTAAAAATAAAAGAACATGTAATTTACATTAAACTTATAGAAGTACAGAACCTGAGATTTGTTGTATTATCTTTTTAGTGTACAATCTAAGGAAAACTTATAATGTAATAATGCATAAACCAGGGAACTTTCATACCAAATAAAACACACTTTTACCATCTAACTTGGTTATGGACCACACAATTTAATCTGAATGTAATACTGTGATTCCTCAAGCTTAAATTGCAATAAACCAAAAACTTAATGATGATTTATAGTTTTTTGTTGGCAAGTAGTTTACAAATATGATTTTTTCATTTTAAAGCTAAGGATCTCTGCTGCATGGGAATGGCCTTATTCCAACTTCATCTCATTAGAGAGATACACAGTTACATGGAGATGTGTTTAAAATGTACTCCTTGGTTCATAAAAAAGTATGAGGGAAATAAGAGAAATGGAGTTTAGGGAGAGGGCTTAAAAATAAATAAATCTTTATAGTATAAAAGTTTAAATAAAGCTCAACTCAGTAAACCTTTACTGACTATCATGGGAATACTCAAGAGAACAAAATGAAGCAATTCCAGATTTAAGGAGCTTATCCTTACGTGTGGGAAGAGGAAACAGGGAATAAGACAAATATTTAACAAGGGCTATCATGTAGTGATCCTGAGGTTGGAAGAGAAAGAGATCCTATCCTAGAAAGGAGACTGAAAAAGGCTTCCCAGAGGAGATAGCATTTGAGATGGTAAAGGTGTGGATTCTAGGCTGGTGAGGGCAGTGTTGAGGGTACTGTTGGTCTAGAGATAAACATAAGCAGAGGTGTGAAAGTGGGAAAAAATGGAATTTGGGGAGAAATGGGGCACAATTTCTTACATGAAAATAAAGTCTAACGTAAGAAGTTAGGTTAAACAGTAAGAGTACCTACCTGCCACAGTAAGTTTTCCGGATGTCATATTTTCTCCAGCATAAAACGTATATTCTCCTTCATCATCTTTCATCATGTTTAGAACTATCAATTTATATATTTTCCCATGAGCTTCAATTTTATATTTAGAACTGGGTTTGATTTCCTTGTCCTTAAAATTCCACAAGACATCGATTCCCGAGTGGGACAGCTCAACCTCGAATACCACGTTTTGAGTTTCTGTACAGGTCAGGTCATGAAGACCTCTGATAATTTTAATTTCTGGGGAAAAATAAAATAATGGATTGGTTATTATCATACCAGGAAAGCAGAATATTTAATAATGATTGAATGGAATAATCCTTACTTTCCACAGAGAGATTACAGCTGGTTTCAACTCTGCCAACCATCAGCTTATAAGGTCCTTCGTCTGAAGCGTAAGTTCGGTTAATCACAAGTCGCTGCTTAGTGCCTTTGACAATGGCTTGTATCCGGTCATCAGGCTTGATTTGTTCATCATTTACATACCACTTAACAGAAGTCACATCAGCTACTGAGACCTTACATTCAAGCACAGCCTTGGTACCCTCAATCACATTGACATCTTTTAGGGGTGTTATCACATCAACACCTGCAAAAGCAAACACAAACAAAAGAATTATGTGTAGAATTTTGTTTTAAATGCCTGCTCATTAATATTATTTTTTCTCACTCACATTGTGAACGTAATACCAGTGCTAGTGGCAGCTCAGTGGTAGAGCACTTGTCTAGCATGTATGAGGCCCTGGGTTCAATCTCCAGCACTGCAAGAATGAAATGAAATGTAAAACTATATAAATAACACTCACTGTAGACTGAGACGTGCCCGCTGGTGGAGAGCCCAAGGGCAGGAATGGTGAAGGAGTAGTTTCCGGCATCTTCCTTGGTCATGTCTTCAATGAGCAACATGTGGGACTGTTTGTCAATCACGATGTGAACCCGGTCACTGTGCTGCACTTCTTGGCCATCTTTCATCCAGACACCTTCCACATTTTCTAAGGAGACTTTAACTTCAAGCTGGACAATGTCACCCTCGCAGACTTTTTGATCACTGAGTCCTTGTAGAATAGCAATAGGGCGGGCTGTGAAATATGGCAAGAAAAAGAATGCTATGATCATTTTGTTTAATAAACCACCACGAGCTCACTGCTGGCTGACAGGAGTGGGAAGACTTACGTTTCATCTTAAGGTTACAAGTTGTCTTTTTCCCATCAATTACAAAGCTGTATTCTCCTTGATCCTCTTTGGTTACATCCTTCACTGTGAGATTCTGACGTCCACGGCGAGATGTTATTGTGTATTTGCCATTGGACTTAAGCTCCACATCATTATGATACCATTTGCCTTCTATGTTTTCTGGGGATACAATACACTCTAACTCTCCTGAAAATGATTCTGGAACTTCTATGTCCTGAAGTTCTTTCACGAACTCAACAACTGCACCTGAAGTATAAGATAAAGGTAGACTGATTTCTCTGGGGAGTTATGCATCTAGACTTAGAATACGGACAATGCCTTGTATAGCTCTTACCTCCCTGATTCTACTAAGACTATTCCTAATACATGCCTGCTAGAGGACTGAGAAATTTTTAACAAAATGAATAAATTTCATTTTATATTATTTTTAAAAGCAGAGTTATATTTCAATAGATTTTTTTAAAAAGTGAGACACCAAAATAATGTTGCTTTTAAAAAAAATTCAAATCATCAATATTCTTAATCAGGATATAAATTCACGATTCATGCTATGAAGCTCATAGCTGATTCCCAGAGTTGTTTTTATGAAAGGAAAGCTGCATAGCTAATTTTATCACAGGCTAAAGGTGACTTTACAACTTAATAATGACATCATTATTCTCTACCTTCAACAATAAGTTTGGCTGTTGTTTTGACATTTTCATCTTCCACAAGAACACAGCTATAGTCTTCAGCATCAGAAGAGTCAATGGTCAGCACAGAGAGGAAGTGGACCTTCCTGTCAGAGTGCATCCTGTATTTATCTCCCTCGTGAACCTCCACACCGTCTTTATACCATTTTACTTTGACAAATGGCTCTGAAGTTTCACATTCAAAGGTTGCCATGGTGTCCTTTTCCTTAGCAACGACATCTTGTAATTCCTGCATGAAAGTGATCAATTGCTTGGCTATAAGGGGGAGAAAAGAACACAATATTAAATTTGCAATTTGAGGAATGGGAAAAGAAAATTTTAAAACTATGCTACTGGATATACATGAACATATAGAGGTAAGTCCATCAAATGAAAGAACTTTCAAATTACCTTGGACAAGTAAGAATGCATGACTCGAAGTTTCTCCGGCTATATTGACAGCTTTTACCATGATGCTGGCGGAGTCCTCGGCAGTCACATCTCTTATGACCAATTCACAGACATTGTCTTCTGGCCAGTACCAGTAGATTCGGTCAGAGCGTTCGATTTTCACACCATTTTTGTACCATTCGCATTCAGGGTCTGGTTTTCCCACAACTCTGACCCTGAAGTGTGCATCAGACCCTTGACCTACAGTCTGACTCTGGATTCTTTCAAAGATTTTGGGTGCCTCCATACTGGGGCTAAGTTCAATTCGGTCAGGTTTAAATGTTGGAATAGTGATTTTGCCTTCTTCAGCGAGGGCTTTCTTCTCCTCTTCAGTTAGCTCTTTGGTCCAGTGGAGAAGTTCATCTTTCGTCTTCTTCAGGAGTTCTTCATAGGATTCGTCCTTCTTCCGAGACTTGAGCTCCACGGCTGTAATAGCTTCATAATATCCCTCCTCTGTTCTGCGCTTGAATTTGCTGCGCAGCTCTTCTGACTCCTCAGACACTTTTTCGTGGGTGATTCTTTCTGCCCTTTTCAACCTCACAATTTCTTTGGTTTCGCTGGCGTCAACAGGTCTATCTACCTTTTGGACTTCAAACTGAAGTTTCCCGGGTTCGTGGACATGAAACTCGGGCTTCGGCTCAGGAGCCCGCCTCAGGACAGACCTGAAGTCTTCCCTCTGTTGGATCTCAAGTTTCACTTTATGCTCAATCACACCTTCAGGATTTTCTGCAGTGACCTTGACTTCCCCAGTATCGTATGACTTGCAGTCTACTATGTCCAGATAATGAATGCCATCGTAGCGAACTCTGAACCGTTTGCTTTTACGGATGAGCTGTCCGTTGAGGTACCAGTTGACCTTGGGCTGAGGGTAGCCTGTCACTCGGCAGCGGAATCTAGCTGTCTCCCCTTCAAGTACTCTTACTGGCTCCGGGAATAAGACGATGTCTGGCTTTTGTTTTTCCTTTTGATCTGTTGTTACACCTGTAAGTGCACCTTCATGAGCCATTCTCTCTAATTCCTCAATTCTCTGCAAGCCTTTCCTCCCCTCGGGCAACTGAGATTCTTCCACAAGACTTTTCTCATCTTTAACAATAAGGGTAGCAGATGTGTGATCTGTTCCATATTTGTTGGTGGCTCTGCAAGTAATGACACCACTGTCTCTAGAATATGCAACCCCGTAATCAAGACTGCAGTAGCCAAATTCATTGATCATCCGGAGCCTATTGGCTGCTTCCAGGGGCTTTCCATCATGGAGCCATTCGACCACCATTGTTGGGTCACCAATTGGAGTAAGTCTGCATTCAAAATGGGCAGGTCCAAAGCGCTTCAGTCTTAAGGAAGTGAGTTTTTTCTTGAAAAATGGTTTCTGTTGCTTTTCTTTGTCATAGAGGTCACCCTCTTCCCACTGCTCTTGACCATATCGCAAATGCAGGGGCTCCAGTTCTGGGGCTGCAATCTCCTTTGCTCTATATGTCCCTCGTGGGATGATTAATTTTCTCTCTGGTTCAGGCTCTGCAAACTCAACTTCAACATTTACTTTGCACCGTGTGGTATCTCGGCCAGCCTTATTAATAGCAGTTGCGGTATACCAGGCAGAGTCTTGGCTGACAGTGGAATCGATTTTAAGGGCAGCTTCTCCTTTGGTTCCTTCAATCCTATAAAAAGTGAAAAAACAAAAAGGATCATTAATATAGAAGTAGTATTGCTTCCTTGGTTATTGGACATGTATAATAAGTTCTGTTTCAGTATTTTCAAACAAACTTGCCTGATTCTTGGATATTTATGAGGTACGATGATATCACTGTTTTTCAACCACACAATGTCAGGGTTGGGGTTACCCATAGCTCTGACTTTCATTTCAAGCCTGGAACCTTCCTTTATGTTGACATTTTTCAGTTTTTCCACAAATGCTGGTTTCACCTGATGTTCCACAGCTGAAAGAGGAAGATCATGATTTAGAATGAGTAGGGCTGAAATACCTGTTTTTGACTCAAGAGATGAGGTGATTTGTTTGTTTTTATTTCATTTTACCTTCCACAGTTAAAGTTACTGAAATTGAAGATTTTCCTGCCCTATTTTGGGCAACCACAGTCCATTCCCCAGAATCACTGGGCATTGCAGGAACAATGATCAGTGATTGGGTACCATCTTCTTTAATGACTACCTTATGGGTATAGTCATTAACAACTTGCTGGCCTGTTAAAAAATAAGCAAAAACAATAACAGATTTAAAATATATTCTTTAATTGTTGGGGACACACACACACACACAAGCTTTTTTTCATATTTAATGATTCATGACCAAAACTAATCATACTTACCATTATGAAACCAGAATGTCTCTGGCATAGGTCTACCCACAACCTTTAAGTCAAATCTGGCAGTTTGTCCTTCTAAACATTTGAAGGAAGCGGGTTTTAACACGAAGACTGGCTTATACAGTCTTTCAAGTTGTGACTCATCTGTTTCTTCCAGTCTACGTCCTGGGGACATTCTTGCAGGGGACATCCGTGCAGGGGACATTCTTGCAGGGGACATCCTTGCAGGAGACATGCGTATAGGAGACCTGCTCACTGAACGTGGAGAGACAGACCTGAAAAATGAAGGCAAAATAGAATATTTTCATGAAGCATTTGGAAAACCAAGCAAAACAATAAACATCTTTCTGCTGCATGTTTTAGAAAGTACCTCGAACTCACTAGGATCCAAAATAGAATATACTATTATCACCCCCCCAAACCATGCTTTTTTTCTGTAGTCTCGTTCTTGGTCAGTAGTCATTCAACACATGTAGGTACCCTGCTCAACATATTGGTGGTCTTTTCCTCACCACCTAATTTAATTATTCACCATACCTTCTTGGTTCAACTACTAAGACATCTTAATTAATGTTGTTAAATAAATTGATAAATAAATTTATGGAAAATGAAAAGTAGACTACTTTATCTAAAAGGAAGAAAATCTGAAATTATATTTGGAAAAAAAATAAAACCATATGTACCTATTGCAGTCAGACCAGGTTGGATTTAGAATTCTACTGCTACCACTTATAGACTGGATGAACTAAGGCAATTTTCAAAGGTTCCCAGAGCTCAGTATCCCGATAAATATAAGACAGCACTAATCATCCCTACATTGGTTATTGCATGAATTAAAGAATATCTGTGAAGATCACATGTTAAATAAACAAGAGCTATTGTGATATTGGCATAGCACTAGGAAAATGAACAGTATGCTACACTAATGAAAATTCTTTGCTCATCTCGCATAGGTGCAAGAAACAAGCACTCTGGCAATTATTGGTATTGCCAATGCTACTTTCCTGAGCTATCTCAGCAAGTTGCTACTGGGATGTTTGGTGTTTTAAAATAATTTTCATACTAAACAACTCAATTACTAAAAGTCTTACCTGATTCTGCTCATGGGTTCTGGTATGGGTATGTAAGTTGGAGCCCCAAGTGGCGCAGCGGGTTCTACATACAACTTTCCTGAGCAAATTGCATTTCCTTTAATATTGCTGGCAAATGCAGTGTAGATTCCTTCATCTTCTGGAAGAACAACAGGTATACGCAGACTAGCTCTGCCATCTTGAAGAAAGTCCATTTGATATCTTTCTCCATGTTTGATACGCTTGCCATCTTTGTACCATGCAATCTGCCAGAAACACCAAGCACGTGTTAATAAAATTTGGATAAAACAGTTACAGTACAACTTATTTGTATCATTATTGTGGTATGGAGGTTTGATAAGTGTTTATATTTTACCTTTGGTAAAGGATATCCAGACATTTTGCAATGAAAAGTGACACCCATCCCCTCAACAATTCTATAATTCTTGATTCTTAAATCAAATCCTGATTCGATGGCTTCAGATTCAGAAATATCAACTGCCATCTTTTCTTCTCCATCCTCTTCAAGAAGTTCTTCTAATGTAGTTTTTATTATTCTGTATTCAATTTCTTTAATGAGTCTCTCTTCAAATGAAGAAATATGGAATTCCTATGCAGTAAAAAGATGATAGTTTGTTAAAAAGATATATCCTCACTGATATACATTCTTTTAAGTTGTGTATTAGTTTCATAGTTAAGGATTGAAGTTTTTAAATGGTGAAAGAATGCAGAAAGACTTTTTATTATTTTTTGGCTTGGTTTTTAATCTACATAAAATTCATATTTGACAGTAAATGCTGTGGCATCTTGGTAAAATGGTATGCCCAGAGTGTGGGTTACATTTGGGATCTTCATCATACAGCTAGAGGGATCTTGGCATTAATGGACTTAGTTGTGCTAATATTTATCCTTTTCTGTATCTCTACTTCTAAAGTCATTTTTGTTGTATATACACAATCCCTATTTCTCAAGTTCCAAGTGCAATACAGCATAAAGATTAAGGAAAATTGTTAACAGTGAATTTGAACTTATAAATAGCTGCCTAACCCTGATCTTATCACTTGAAAATGAAAAAATCAAGCTAACAAGGGGTATTGTGGGAAAAAAGCATAATTTATGAAATCGAAGGTTGTTACTGTTATACTCACCTGGTCCTCTATAAATGTTCTGACCATTACAGTATCTTTGGCCATTTTCTTCCTAATTAAGGCCTGTTCTTTTTCATACTCTTTCTCATACTCAGAGTATGCAAATCCAGATGCTATTTCTCCAACTTTGGGTTCCTGAACAAATGCAGTCATTTGTGTCTGATAAAGCAGTTCTTGCTGGGACTTCATCAGAGATTCATAATCAGCTAGGAGATATGAGCATTAGTTAATATTGAATGTTTTTATTAAAATCCATTAATGCACAATTCATTTAGGCAAGTCCTAAACAAAGGAAAGTTTGATAATGAAGATCCAGTTTTCCAAATTTCTACTATTAAATTGTCCAACAAATATTAAATGAAATTTTAAAACCAAACTTATACTAACAAGTCAAACTAGAAAAAATTTTATATCAGCAATCAGTCTTTTGGGATCTATCCTGGAGGTTTTCCTAATTTGCTGTGTAGACTTTAGCGATTGATTTACTTTCATGATTCTTAAATAGGGCTAATAAAGTAACTTCCTCTAAGGGTAGTGGAGCAGAGCAAATGAGACAGTGTGGGATGATAATCCATTGTAAATGTGAACACCTAGCAGAGATCATGTTGACCTATGGATATTTTTCGTTTGACATGAATGTTACTACTTTTCTTTTTCCTTCAAATTCTGAACATTGAAAATTCTGACTCCTAGCTATTAAAATACTGACAGCTCTAGCAATATTGAGCTTGGTACATGCTTGCCTGGTATTGCCACAGTGGAGATAGGAGCTACTGCTTTGTGAGTCCAGGCACATTCTCCAGTTTGCTATTGAGTTCACTGAGCTCATGCATATTACCTGGCTGTACCTGGAAGGCCACTGTATCTAGAACTCCTGCATTGTTAGAGGAAGGGTTCAAAGCTATCCTCCAACAAATGGAAATGACCTCTAGAACCTGAGAAGTTCAGCC
Organism: Aplodontia rufa; assembly: GCA_004027875.1. Taxonomy (NCBI): domain Eukaryota; kingdom Metazoa; phylum Chordata; class Mammalia; order Rodentia; family Aplodontiidae; genus Aplodontia; species Aplodontia rufa. The sequence continues at coordinate 232,552 of PVKS010000191.1, forward strand.
TTGGAGTGGCTTTTGAAGTTATCTGGTCTAAAACACTTCCTCTGCAGCTGAGGCCAACAGAAGGGGTGAGTCTCAGAATTGAGATACCACAACAGGTCTTTCAGCAATCGCAGGGCACGGTTGCTTCACTGCATTTCAGTTCCTATCAGCCACTTAGGGACTACTTGGAGATGCACTTACCTTCTTCAAGTAAGGAAGCAGATGCAGAAGTTTCTCCATGTTTATTACGAATAACAATAGTGTATTCTCCAGCATCATCGGCGAAAGTCATAGAAATCACCAGTTTGCATTCACCAGTTTGTTTGTTGTAACTTACTTTGTATCTTTATGGAAAGGAATAAATTAAAAATCAGTCATAACTAACCCTTCTGGGAGTAAATGAACTTATCTGTAAATAGATTTGTGATATATAATTCAATAATCATAAACATGTGATTAAGTTCTACCATATGCTATAATTATAAAATTGCTGAAAAATGAGGAAAATGCATGGATAACAGTAAAGAGGGATGAGGAAGTTAAACAATTATTTTAAAGAATATTCAGATGGGGCTGGAGCGGTGGCTTGGTGGTTACAGCGGTTTCGGCGCTTGCCCGGCATGTGCAAGTACACGGGTTCAAACCCCAGCAACACACGTACACAACTAAGTGTCAGACCAACGAAGGCCAAGTGAAAAACTCAATGCAAATTGATTCTGTCTGTCTCTCTATCTCACTGTCCTTCTCTCTTAAAAAAAATAAAGAATATTCAGATGTTCCTAAAAATAAAATATGAATATTACATTGCATATGGAAATAAGTGGCTTCAAGTTCATGTTAGCAATTGATAAGATCATTTAAACAACAGGTATTTTCTTTTTATTCATTATTTCACTTTAATATCAAATGAATAATAGCAATAGTAATTTTATTATTAAGTCTCTGGAATACTATACTTAAGATATGACACATTTTTAGGTAATTAAGCTGCCCTTGTCTGACTTAAAGGAAATTGCAGGAAATTCAGAACTAAATTTTATATTCAATTGCAGAAAATTTATTAGCATAAATTTTTCATGCATAACTGGCTTTTTCTCTTCATTATATAACTCCCTATTTTTTTTTTTTTTTTTGCTGAAAATCATCTTGAATCCATTCTGGAAGTGTGTGTGTGTGTGTGTGTGTGTGTGTGTGTATCTGTATAAAATATACTTCACTAGCACTATCAATAAATCAAACTAGAATATAAAGAAATATATCTTCTATCTACTTTTATCACAAAGTTTTATTTCTCAATAAAATTCTGTATAAAATGTGAAAACACCTCAGAACAACAGTGAAAGCTCTGTAGTGAAAGATCCTATATGCAGGGGCTGGTGGGCTAAATCAATTCCACTTCTCCCTAGGGTTCATATACATATGAAGAATTCTGTCACACAACTGTCAACATACCTGTACCCAGTGGTTAGAGGAACACCGGATTTTTTCCAGTAGACATGGGGCTTTGGGTTTCCATCCACCTGGCATTCAAACACCACGCTCCCACCTTCCACCAGTTTCTGGACCACTGGTTTTGTGATGAAGAAAGGCGCGGCAGGTTCTCCGGGTCCTGCTTGGTCCTCTATGATGCTAGTATCGGTCATTACCACATCTCTTGACTCAAAGCTGGAAGAGAAATTCCTTCAAGTTAGCTTCTGGGTTGCGACTGCTCAATATTAAAGGGACAAAACATCAAAACTATAGCAAAACAGCAGCTAATTTGTATTACAGTGACACAGCTACATCAATGTTCATAGCAGCACAATTCACAATAGTTAAATTATGGAATCAATCCAGATGCCCTTCACTGGATGAATGGATCCAAAAAACTATAGTATATATATACAGTGGAGTTCCACTCAGCCATTAAAAAGAACAAAATCATGACTTTTGCAGATAAATGGGTGGAATGGAAAAAAATAATGCTGAGTGAAATTAGCCAAACTCAGAGACTGAAAGGTCTAAAATTTTCTCCTTTATGTGGAAGCTAGAATAAAACAAAAGATAGGGTGAAAGATAGTCAAAATTTATATGGTAGACTCACCAAACTTGGAATAATGCATGATCTAGGGGAAGTCCAGTTATGAAGGACGGTAAAGGTTGGAGAGGGATAAGGAGGGCTATAAATGCCGTATGGTATATTTTACTCCCCTGAGAAGCTAAATAATTATCTTTCTTTCTTTCTTTCTTTTTTTCAGGGCTGAGGATCAAACTCAGGGCCTTGCACGTGCTAGGCAAGCGCTCTGCCACTGAGCTAAATCCCCAACCCCCTAAATAATAATCTTACATGCATTTAAATATTGAAAATTCAAAAAAATTGTTATATATGTAATCGGGGAGAATACAGTGGAGGGATGAAACCAGGGAGTGGCTGGGTAGAGGGAATCCTGAGTAAGAATTTAGTTCATCTTACAGTCATTATGTGAGAATGTATGAATGTGTAACAACGAATCCCTTCACTATATAAGACTACATTGCACCAATAATAATAATAAAAAAAAAACCAGCAGCTAATTGGCAAGAGAATGTTTTTGTTTTTACCGTTTCTCTTCTGTGGTGAATTTCTCAGTCACAGCTGTTGTTTCCTTTTCAAATTCTTCTGAAACTAGAAGAAGACAGAAATTTCTCATTGAAGTAAGCTATTTAGTCTGCTCCATTAGTGACTATCATTAAGCAGACCCTATAATCTACCCTCCCCCAGTTCCAAACAGGGACACCATTATGAGATGTGGAGAAGGTGTATTGTGGAACGGTGTGCCAGCTGAGAGTGGTGACACCTGCATCAGGACCACAGAGGACATCCACTGACCCTGCACAGCCAGGTAGCAGGATGTGCTGACAGTTCCAGCCTCATTCACAGCACTGCAAGTGAATCGCCCGCTGTCTTCCGCAAAGGCTTCCCGGATCATCAGGCGAGCAACTCCACTCTGGAAGGTGATCTGGAAATCAATGGAACTTTCGATTTGGTAGTCTTCTCTGTACCAGGTCACTTTTGGGGATGGGTATCCAGAGATGTGGCATTCCAAGGTAACAGATTCACCTTCTATGACAGTCACATTTTTTAAGCCCTGAAGAGAGAAGAAAAAGGAAATCATGATATGTGTGCATATTCTTTAATTATCTCTACCCCTTATAGCAAATGTGGCATTTGAATTTGCACAATTTAATTGCCACAGTATGATGTTTTTAAATCAGGAATCCAGAAATATTAGTAAAGTGTCTCCCTCAGAAATTGGAATATTTCCAATCAGAATTTAATGCTAGAAAAGTCCAAGTATTTGCATTGGGATTATACCAAGTAGTCAGGAAACTCTGTGCCTATTGTTATTCTCCCATATTCAAATCCTTACTAAGCAGGTAGGCACAGTAGGAAATCAATCTATTCAGCAAAGCTTTGCCACATTACCCCCAACTGAAACTAGTCTTGCCTTCCCATGACTTCTCCTTCTGCTGAAGGTCCTGTCACCTTCCATGTTTCACTATGCTGGTTTATGCACATTGTCTCTGATAGCAAAGCAAAGATTTTGAAGAGGACTGTATTTGGTCTTTACATCTCTAGAGCTCCTGATAAAATGCCTTACATATATCAGAAGCTCATTAAATCTGTTGAATACATTAGTGACAGTTTCCATACAGAATTTCCCCTTTCTTCACCAAATGATACGAAAAGTAGGATTTGTAAACTCACAAATCCTATTTCCCTAGAAGTTTAAGAAACTGATCTTTGCAATCGATAATGTATTCATGAATTAAAGTGATATGACCAAATATGAACAAGGCCCAACCAAATCAACGTCTTTACTCACCGAGACTAGAGTTGGGGGAGTAACAGGGATCTCAACAGGTGCAGGCACTCTTGCTGTTTCTGTCACCTACAATTTTTATAAAGTGTGTTACAAAACGCCCAAGCAATCAGGGGAAATCTCATAAACCAATAGCACATGGAAAACTGTACATTTTCTGAAAAAAAGGTCTCTGACCAGTATGATGTTCTATAAAATTAAGTTAGAGCATAGTAAGAAAGAAAGCATCACCCCAGGATGCTGCCCTACAGTGGTGGGCTAATGAGAGTGGATGGGGAAAACAGTGCACAAACTGGCTACCAACCTTGGCTTCACGCCCATGCAGAACTTCAAAGCGCTCTTCGCGGACAGTGCTGCCCGAGATGCTCACCCCTACTTCTTTCTTCACTTCGATGCCCGCTTGACTCCTGTAAGTATCTGGCATGTCAGCAAAGGGGAACTGTGGCGAAGGGGTGGGCTCTGCCCTTACTCTAGTCTCTGCAGGTTTCACAGTGGGTGCCTTCACTGATTTAGTGATCTTCTGAGCAGAAGATGTGGCTGACAACTCTTTTTGTAATGTGGCAATAGCACTACCGGCTATCGATGCCTAAATGGAAAAAAGTCAGAAAGTAGTCACTTAACTGTCATCTGAGTCATCACTCTGAAGTGCTCCACCAGCATTCCTGTTTAATACAGGACAGGTTTTTAACAGCCTCAGTGTATTATCTCTGTGGTCCATTTTTAATGCTCTATTGCTCTGATAGAGAAATGTAACCAAGAAAGCTCTTTGCCATTTGTATTAGTTTATAAAATAGATGTAAAAATATCTTTTTAAAAGAGAACTCCTTGTTTTACAGCTGTTATCATACAAGAACCAAGGATCTTCAAAAGCTCAGTCATGAATTTTCTTCACTTATTCATCTCAATGATTGTGACATTTGAAAATACTGTAATGGGGAAGTCAAACTCAAGAAATAATTAAAATATTTGGTAAATTCTAAGAACTACTTTGAAATTGCACGTTTGGATTTCAGCCACAAATCTATGTGGAAGGTAAAAATGAAGACATTCAGAAAAACATTTTAAAGGCTTCCTGATTGTTTTTATTCTGCTGCTGTCTACAATTATTCAGTTTCAATGATAATTTGAGACAATCCCAACCACAGGCATTTTATATTCCTTACAATTCTTTAAAGGTATAGAAGGTTTCAATTCTAAGTTTTTAGAATGAGAGCAATAGTAACTAACATTGAAGATTATTATATACTATCAACTTGCTAAATTTTTTGCCTATATTTCACTTGTATTTTCACTTTCCCCTGATGACAGAGTTAATAAGGAATACAATTAGGAGACTACTCCAAGACTGTTTGATTTCACAATTCAACTCACTTACAATACCACCTCTCCAATTTGCTATTAAGTATATGAATACGGTTTCTTAGTGTTGGTCTGTATTATTAAAACAAATTCACAGTTACGCTGAAATGTCTTGCAGCATAGAAAAACTACACAATGTAATGCCCTACCACTTACAAAGTCATCAGAACAACAGCAATCAAAACAACTGAGTTGGAGCTATCCCTGAAATGTGAAACAGAGAAAAGCCTGTGCGGATTTTGACTCCTCTCAGGTCTAAGATTACCACCTGCTATTCAAGGTCCATCCTATTCCACCAATTTCAGAAACTAAACTGAGGGGCATCTGAGTTGCCATGAATGCAAACAGATATTGTCAAAAAGAGGTAGGATGAGTCCACCATATGACCCTGCTATTCCACTCCTGGGTATCTTTCCAGGGGACTTAGAATAAGCACATTACAGTGACACAGCAATATCGATGTTCATAGCAGCACAATTTACTATTGCTAGGCTATGGAAACAACCCAGATGTCCCTCACTGGAAGAATGGATCCAAAAACTGTGGTACATTTATACCATGGAATATTACACAGCAATTAGAAACAATGATATTGCAGCCTTCGAAGGTAAATGGATGGCTATGGAAGAG